>CABHPP010144122.1:0-47793 GCA_902168425.1 Peromyscus attwateri
TGAAGCTCTTCAGACTTTGTACTTGGTGTTAGCTGCGCTGCTCCGACCTTTGCTGAGACTCCACTCATGATCTCATTCACCCAAACACTCCCTACTGTGACTCCAGTTTCGGTCCCTTTCAGTCTGTTTCTCACTTCAGCAGAAGGGGTTTTCCAGAACACATTCCTTTTCTTTTTAGAAATATTTGTGTCCTGATGATGATGAAGGTGAGGAAGAATGCAGGAAAAGGACACATAAACCACAAATGTGTAAAGCAGATGGTTTTTCTCATTTCAACTCTGTCACAGGCTTTTTGTTTTGTTTTGTTTGTTTTGTGGATAAATGTAAAAAAATTAATCAATAGGAAAAGTAAAAAGCCTTAAGTGAACCTCCATGGCTTCAGGGTGGCCATTTGGTCTGCATAGAAGTTTGCTGAGATGTTTGATGTTTGTGTGGCTACCTCAATCTAGATGAATTATGTTTTTATGTGAGTCCATTACAATAAAGTGTTTTATTAAATAAAAATGCTTTTGTCCTCTCCATTTCCCTCAGGATACTAACTTCTCAATAGGGCAGAATTACTGACACAGCTATTCATGATTTGCCCCAGATTAGCCATTCCCTGGTTCTTTTCTGTACTCTCTCTGAATTCGAGGTGTCTGCCATACTAACATTATAGTCCCTGCTCTTTTTGTCTTCAGACCTTGACAGTAGCCAGTACTTCTTCCAGGTCCATGTAGCCAGCAGTTATCATGGTGACGTCCCTGACGTCTTGTCCTGTGCGCTCTGTGCCCAGTGTCCACCACAGTACTCACATATGGAGGTGGTTTGTGTATGTCAGTGTGAGAATCTTGGATTAAGTGCTGCTGCCCTACCCCTGTTTTCCTGGCAGGTCTTTGTATTTGATGTTGGACAGAAAACCTGGAAATCTTATGACTGGTCACAGATTACAACTGTGGCAGTTTTTGGAAAATATGACTCAGAACTTATGTGCTATGCTCATTCAAAAGGAGCCAGAGTAGTGCTAAAGGGTATGTTATTAGCAGACACATGTGCCTAGCCAATGGGAAAAACATAGTTGTTATTTACTATAGTCCTTTTTTGGGCCATTCTTTTTTTCAAGATCTAAAGTTAATTGTAGATACTGTTAAATCTAGTCCAAAAATACTGATTTTCTTTAAAAAAAATTAAAACCACTACTTGTTTTTGAGAAAATGTGATTGCCTAATTACAGCATGCTGACCTTTAGTCATGGTCTACAAGTTCTGCTTCTAATTGAGAATTATTTTACTCATAATGACCATTAGTAAGCAGTGGCTGTTATTTGGCACGCTATTTCTCCATTTGGAAAGCAAATTAGAGGCTTAATATTCCAAAAATAACGATGTGTCTCAAAGACATTTTGATCCCTTTGGGAGTGGCTTTGTGAAGTAAATGGCTTTTAACTCTGAAAAAGCATGTGTATAATTATGTCTGTGTCTGCCAAAGGTGATGTCTCCCTGAAGGATATCATTGATCCTACTTTCAGAGCATCATGGATAGCTCAAAAAGTTAATTTGGCCAAAACACAACATATGGATGGAATTAATATAGACATAGAACAAGAAGTTAATTGCTTTTCACCTGAATATGAAGCATTGACAGCTTTGGTCAAAGAAACCACCGAGTGCTTCCATCGTGAGATCGAGGGATCACAGGTAAATAAATACTCATTTTTTGTTGTTTTTGGTTTTTAATCAAAATATATTCATGAAAGTATGACTGATGGTATCTTAGTTTTATAGTAATGAATGGTGAAAGAATTTCTGCACATATTTCCCCAACACCTTTTCTGGAGTGTTAATATTATTGGAGTTCCCGAGTTTCTATTCATATCAAAATACAGCATTGGGATTGTTCTGTCTACTTGCCTACAGCACTACAGGCTATGAGGCAGCAAGAAGCCAGAAGGGCCTAAACTGCCTTTTACTCGTGGAGAGCAGGAACAGCAGGCACTGCCGAAGGGGGTAGTGCTGGGGAATCGGCTCATTCTCTGTAGTCTCTATATTATCTGCAAAGCCCTCAGGGCCCGCAAAAGCCCGGAGGACTAATTCTATACATCCAGCTAGAACTGTAACAATGGGCCATACACATAATTAGAGCCGATCTCAGCACAAGGTATCTTACCAGACAATGTGTAAGTAGCAAAGGGCCGTGTGCTTCCAGATCAGGGTTGTCAAACATGGCCACACATTAAGATAACCTGGGGTCTTAAAAAAGAATAAAAACCTAAACACCTGTGTACACACACTGGAGAGTCACCTCGAGGAATATGCACGAAGCCCGGGTACAACCTCCAGCACTGAAAAAAAATGATTCCTGAGTGTCTTAGTTAGGGTTTCTGTTGCTGTGAAGAAATGCCATGACCACGGCAACTCTTAGAAAGGAAAACATTTAAATGGGGCTGGCTTTCTAGTCAATTACTGTCATGGTGAGATGCATGGTGGCATGCAGGCAGACATGGTACTGGAGAAGGAACTTAGAGTTCTATATTTTGGTCCACAGGCAGCAAAAGGAGACTGTGTGTCACACTGGGCAATGCTTAAGCATATAAGACCTCAAAGCCTGCCTCTACAATGACACACTTCCTCCAACAATGGCACACCCACTACAATAAGGCCACACCTCCTAATAGTGCCACTCCCTATGGGCCAAGCATTCAAACACATGAGTCTTTGGGACCATACCTTTTCAAACCACCACAGCATCTGAGTCTACTTTCAGAACAAAGATGTAGAAAGAACTCTTTACAGGCATCTCTAGCTCTTTAACTATGACTACATTCGTATGAAGCCCAGTTTCCCACTCAAGGCTCTCTATTTTGGGCATTTTTGTTTTCTGATCTCTAGCTTAAGAACCTTGAGCCATGTCATGAATGACTCCTTTTTGAGTGGTCTATCATTTGTTCTTCCTTTTTTATAATGAAATTCTCAAGTATCATTTCAAGATTAACCCTGTATAAATGATATATGCCTTTTAAAATCTTCCTTTTAATTTATTCAGGACTGGCAAGATGGCTCAGGGTAAAGGTACTCGCTACCAAGTATAGAAACCTGAGTTCGTTCTCTGGAATTGATGGAAGGAGAGAAATGACTCCACAGTGTTTTCTTTGACTTACACACATGTGCACACACACACACTCATTCATACACAGACTAAATAAATGTAAATTAAAAAAAATAATTCAACAAACATTTCCTGAGTGCAAGAGTGATGCTGTCATCCCAATCTAAACCATAAATCTCCTTCCCATTAGATATGTCCATCCTTGTGTCATATTTTACCAGTGAGTCTCAAGTTCATGACAGCCAGCTCTGCTAGAATCACCTACAGCACATGGTAAAAATGCAGTTCCCGAAGCTCTATCCCATACTCAATGAATCAGTGTTAGGAAATTATAAATAGCACCCTCATGTGATCCTGGAGCAAGTTTCAGAATCATTGGTTTATAGTACTTATGGTGCTCTACCTTGCATGAATATTACATGTATATATAATAGACACTCAGAATATATTTATTATATATATTTTATATAATGGTGAGTTCTACATCCATTGATTCTACAAAGTATAGATAAAAAACATTTGCTAATTGTCTATAATAAGCATGTGTGGATATTTTTCTTACCCTTATATCCTCAACACAGCTATGTATTTACACTGTATTAGGTATTATAAGTAATATAAAGATTATTTAAAGTATATGGGCAGTTCTGTATAGGTTATATCAAATACTTTGCCATTTTGTACATGACTTTAGCATCTACAGATTTTGATATCCAGAGTCCTGGAAACAACTTCCAGGGATACCAAGGATAATGCGTGTGTGAGTCCTACTTAAATAAATATTTTGGCTTTATTGAGACAGCATCTCACTATATAGCCCAGGCTAGCCTTGAAATCCCAGTCTTCCTGCCTCTTATCAATTATGCACTGGTATTAAACATGTACCATCACATATGGCAGGATTTTAAATGCTTAAAGACAGGGATCATTAATTTGCTTCTCCACCACCATGTCTGCCTGCATGCTCCCATGCTTCCCACCATGACAATGGACTAAACCTGTGAAACTGTAAGCCAGCCCCAGTTAAATGCTGCCCTTTGTAAGAGCTGCCGTGGTCATGGTGTCTCTTCACAGCAGTAGAAACCCTGACTAAGACAGATGCCTTATGTGATAGCACAGGGCAAGCTGTAAGGGCTAATACTAAAACTTAAGGCTTTGGCTTTTTTGTCTTTAACCACTACTTTCTCAGAAGTGGAAGATAAACTGTGACAGGCAATTCAAGTGAAAATACTCTTAGTATTCAAGATATTTAAGTAGTAACAGTAGATTGGAAATTTAACTGCCTAGTGGTACTTGCTAACTTTCTCTATTACTGCAAGACAGCTCCCATTTTGTAATAAGAGGCAGTGACAAATGGGTCCAATATGTAAAATTTTACTTCATAACCATTTGTTGTAGAACTGTTAGTACTCAATGAATCATAGGGGAAACTTTCAGAGAGTCTGAAAGTTTTGCTAAGATAAAGTAGACAAAATATGAAGATTTTATATAAAGACTCATTTTATTATAATTGATAAGTGTTTACTGGGTGCCTGATTAAGGGAAAAACATTTGGTGGAATTTTAGAATGTTTTTAGACAATAAAACTTATTAATATTTAACACAAACAATATTAGGTCCAGCCTATATTGTTTGCTCCCAGGGTCTGTGGAAGAGTCTAACAAGCAGCTGAGGGTTCTAAACTAAGGGATATTCAATGAATCTATGCACACTGAGTTCTTTAGTCCATTCACTTTATTCTTCTATGGCGATTCTATCTGCACAATTTCTTTTCTGCTCTCTTACTTAGTTCCTCTCAGTCCCTCCTTCTCTCAGTCCTTTCTGCTGTTCTCTCATCATTCTACCTAGTTCTTCCCATCTCAGTCCTCATCTTTGTTCTTCTCCATCCATCCTCTCAGTGCTCTCAGAGAACCAGTCTATATACCCACACAGTAATTCTTTGGCAAAGTCATGCGAGACTTGAAGTTTTCAGGGTCGCAGATAAGGACCCACACATAAAACAATTAATTGTCAGCTTCCAATTACAACCCAAAAGGGGAGTGACTGAAGGGGAGTTCTCTGGTAGGGCCAACTAAAGGCTAAGATCAATTAGGGAATTTATGTGCTCAAACTATAATCTAGAAATGGCTAGGTAGAATGTTAGGGGTCAATAAGTCACAAGAAAGCAAACTGTCTTTGGTGCCACTTTTCCTGCTCGTCCCGGCTGCAGCTGCTTTCTGATAGGGAGGGGGGACATATGCTAGGTGGCTAAGCAACCTATGTCAGAGCATGCAGCATTTGGTTAGTAAAAGCTCTTTCACTCAGAGTAATTGCTGAGGAGGAAATCTAGGAATAGCACCTGGCTGAGGAGGAATTAAAACTTGATTTGCACAAGAAAGAAGCTTGGCACCTATCACCTGACTGGCCTTGTAGGCAATCTCCTTGGGTCAGTGGGAAGTAACTGCCTTAACTCAGTAACTAGCAAATGGCTAAAACATCATCCCAGGAATGTGAGCAGTAAATCTCTTAAGTTAGGGTCTTGTGTAAATAACCCGGGGTGAAGGTAAGGGGTTGAGGATTTAATTGTTAGTGGTTCTTTTCTCTGTGAGTGAGATGGGCTAATGTTTATCTATGTGCAGTTTTGTCCTTGGAAAAAGGTATCTTTGCTGAAATACTTTTGTCTGCAGAATGGCCCTGGCCAGATATATGTTAATAAAAAATAAACAACGCTGGGGACAGTTGTCCAATTACCCCAAATGTATAGGGAAAGTTGTGCCCAAGATTCAGATGCAATCGTGAGATTACATGTACACACAACATGGAGATGCATGGTAAATGGGGAGATTCATAGCTGTTATTGCATAAAAAGTTTACAACAAGAGACAGCCAGTTCATTCAAAAGTCAGTAATTCCATAACACCTTCTGAGCACTAGTTGTCACCTGCTGTATACTCATGAATTTTTGCTACCAACGGCTCTCAATAAATATTTAAAGTAAAAAACATTTTAAGAGCCTCATCCTTGATGATCACCATTGAAAGTAAAGGATAATTTATAACTTATTTCATTTGGCTATTTCCAAAACTAAGATCATTTAAGTGATATGTTAAGCATTTTGAGTTGGTGAATAAAGCCCAATTCTCTCTCTCTCTCTTTTTTTTTTTTTTTTTTTTTTTTTTTGTTTTTTTTGGGTTTTTGTTTTCTTTTTTCTCTGTGTAGCTTTGCACCTTTCCTGGAACTCACTTGGTAGCCCAGGCTGGCCTCGAACTCACAGAGATCCGCCTGGCTCTGCCTCCCGAGTGCTGGGATTAAAGGCGTGCGCCACCACCGCCCGGCCAAGCCCAATTCTCTTGACTGTAATATTGGGCCCACCCTACCATGTCATATAATTATGAATCAGGAATTAACTCAGAATACCATCAGGCAGTACCAACAGGTGACCTATGTTGCCCACACAGTAAAGTCTGTATTTGATTTCTTTGCTTCACCTTCCGCTTATTCAGGGGCCCCACCATAGTGTTACTATTGAACCTGCTTCTTTCAGTCAGTGAGTTCCTAGCCCACCCTTTGAGAACATTTGGATTTGAAATTCTTTTTCCTCACAGTGCTGTGCTCCTGGTCCTTGTGTATCCAGATACATGCGCAGGCCAGTCTAATGTAGTAACAAAATATATTTATTGGGCCTTATTAGCCCTCTTCTACATGTGTCAGATTACATACGCATACATTGTAAGCAGTTCTTTCCTTAGGTAGAATGAGGCAAGAGAATGTATGATAAGAATCTGATATACTTTATCATGTTATATAAAATAATATGTAGGCTTGTTTTCACAGGTCACCTTTGATGTAGCTTGGTCACCAAAGAACATAGACCAAAGGTGCTATAATTATACCGGAATCGCAGGTGCCTGTGATTTTCTCTTCGTGATGTCTTATGATGAGCAAAGTCAGATCTGGTCAGAATGTATTGCAGCAGCCAATGCTCCCTATAATCAGACATTAACTGGTAAGAATCCAAGAAATGATCACTTAATTAGTATTATTTATTCCAAAACCTCGCACACTAAAGTACCTTTTAGTTTTTCTAAATTATTTATATACCCCTTTTATATAAAAGCTTGCTTTACAAATAAAATACAACAATAAAATAATAAAAAGAAATTGGACAGCTTTAGTATTTTCAAAAAAATTGAAGATTTCATTTACTTCTTATCACACCCTCATGGGATACCTATATTATCACTGGTCCTACATTATACTTCAAGCCTAACACTCTTGCCATATGGCAAGACATTTTTATTTACTATTATGGAAGTTAGTGCAAAAATTCTCAACTGGTCAGAGTGCAGACAATAACTGTATATGGACTCAACCATATATACTCAACCATAAATGGAAACTCTGTCACACACACACACACACACACACACACACACACACACACACGGCTCAGACCATTGTGAGGTGGACAGAAAGAATGTAAGAGCCAGAGTTGGGGAGGACCACAGCAGAAGTGTCTTCTGGTTATGAAGACTGCACACTCTGAAGTTTACAGCAGCTGTGGCTGCCGCACAAGACTGGCACAAGATCTAGCCCATCCCCATTTTTGTGAGTAGTTGGAGAGTTCATTCACCTTCCTTGTGTCCTCAATTACAGGTTACTATAGTATATGAGCAAGGACATTTCTTATCTACAGTGGTCACTAGGAAGCATACAGAGTACTTTTAAACATAGAACACTTGAGTTTCTATAAGAAATTCTGAGTATCACTACCACAAAGTTAAGATTTACAGAACTTTTTGAAGCTTTAGAATCCCAAATATCAAATATACATTAACAGCTAACATATAAAATTAGTATGATTTCTTGCAATTTTCATTTCTCCAATTATATTTTGTGTATTTTGTTTCCATATCATCTTTACTGGATGTCATCTCTTATTAAGAAAGAAAGCTTAGAAAACAAGATATAGGACTTCCAGTTCTTAAGGGATGACTTTTTAGCAGAAAATGGATCTGTGAAAATGTACCTGTTTCTCCAAACTTAAGATTTGGTGGTGTTGTCCAGCTTCTATGTACATATTAACAGATATATAAACAGAAGAATTATGTGTTTTTCTATCCCCATGTGACTAGGATATAGTGACTATATCAAGATGGGCATTAGCCCTAAGAAACTTGTAATGGGTATTCCCTGGTATGGTTATGATTATACCTGCCTGAATCTATCAGAGGTAAGAACAACTTATTTGTTATATGATATTGCTCCATTATATATTTTATTCTGCTTTGATTATGTTTAACTTTATTTAAATAATTTCTGAAATATATTTCAAAGCTAAACTTTGTTTCTTTTTAATTTTCTAATATGGAAGTTTCTGAATGCCATGCATTTTCATCTTAATATTAATTTAATGATTATTCTGTATAGTCAGATTATTTATAGTGTATCTTTTATTCCTAACAGTTTTTATTATTTGTCTCATTTGTATTTTTACATTTGCTTAATAATAACATGAACATGTTTGTATTTCTAGGATGACATTTGCACCATTGCAAAGGTCCCTTTTCGAGGGGCTCCTTGCAGCGATGCTGCAGGACGTCAGGTGCCCTACAAAGTGATCATGAAGCAAGTAAATAGTTCTGTTTCTGGAAGCCAGTGGGATGAAGACCAGCAAGCTCCTTATTATAACTACAAGGTAAGTTTTCATAAATTATGAACATTTACTCTATTAGTTTCCATAATTCTGTATTTTGTGGTTAGATATTTGGCATTAATAATTTACCAGTTTTACTGTTTATGTGCATAAACCTGTCTGAGTCTGTGTAATCAAGAAGTTGAGTTGCCTGGGGAACAATTGAAGTTACATTACTAGTGTAATACTCTTGCCTGGTCTACTTCCTTTTGAATGTTTTGTGCATATCACAAATAGGACTTCCTTAATAGTTGACAACTATGCTGAGGTAATTTGCTTTTCAGAGGGCTTTGACCAAAGTAGGTTTTATGTTTGAAAGTCTCCATTTATTTCAAAATAGCTTAACAATTCTGATGAGATCCAGAGAAGTGGGAATGAAGCTGAGATTAGTAGATGAGTCATTATAGATTCTTATATTGAAAAAATGGCATGTCAATTTTATTTTACAAGTGAAATAAATTATAAGGAATTTCAAAAGTTAGGAACAGAAAAACATTACATAAGAAAACATACACACACGTAGCATATACACGCATACATAAATACATACATATAGGCAATATTACTAGAATTCTGTTCTGAGAACTGTTAACATTATGCATAGATATGCACATACATGTGCAAATATCCATGCATGTTCTATGACCAATATATTTAGAAAACACTTGGCCATATCTGTTGGTCTGGGATTTCTATTGTATGGAATTATATTAAAATATTTAGGAAATGTTGCAATACATAAAGTATTTATTTAACATAGAGCCTGCTTCAATCCACTCAGAACCAGGCAGGGAAACAGTATTTTATGGTTATAGTAATCAGTTATAAATAATTTAGAAATATGTATGTACTGATAGTATATACTGCCATATACTGTTTTGTAATCATTGGCTTAATTTTTCTTTACTAAGTGAGAAGATACAGAAACATATTCTTTTTTCAAAAAATTAACATTTTTAATTGACAAAATTGTATCTATTTATGGCATACAACCTGCTTTGATATACATATCCATTACATGTGTCTTACTTTGCACAGTTCTTTTATAGTGAGATCAGTTAAAATCAGCAGTTTTAAAATATGTAATCCCTCGCTACCTTGCTCTTAATTATCGTGATGATGGTATTTACTAGATCTTTTTTACTTATTTCTCTTTTTTTTTAAATTTAATTTTATTTTACAATACCATTCAGTTCTACATATCAGCCACGGATTCCCCTGTTCTCCCCCCTCCTGCCCCCCTCCCCTTCTCCCCAGTCCACCCCCCCTTCCCCCCCCCTCCAGGGCAAAGCCTCCCCGAGGACTGAGATCAACCTGGTAGACTCAGTCCAGGCAGGGCCAGTCCCCTCCTCCCAGGGTGAGCCAAGCTACCCTGCATAAGCCCCAGGTTTCAAACAGCCAATTCATGCAATGAGCACAGGATCCAGTACCACTGTCTGGATGCCTCCCAAACAGTTCAAGCCAATCAACTGTCTCACCTATTCAGAGGGCCTGATCCAGTTGGGGGCCCCTCAGCCATTGGTTCATAGTTCATGAGTTTCCATTCATTTGGCTATTTGTCCCTGTGCTTTATCCAACCTTGGTCTCAACAATTCTCACTCATATAGACCCTCCTCTTTCTCGCTAATTGGACTCCCAGAGCTCCACCTGGGGCCTAGCTGTGGATCTCTGCTTCCAGATCCCTCAGTCATTGGATGGGGATTCTAGCACGACAATTAGGGTGTTTGGCCATCCCATCACCAGAGTGGGTCAGTTCGGGCGGTCTCTCGACCATTGCCAGTAGTCTATTGTGGGGGTATCTTTGTGGATTTCTGTGGGCCTCTCTAGCACTTTGCTTCTTCCTCTTCTCATGTGGTCTTCATTTATCATGGTCTCCTATTCCTTGTTCTCCCTCTCTGTTCTTGATCCAGCTGGGGTCTCCCGCTCCCCCAAGCTCTCTTTCCCTCGACCCTCGCCCTTCATTTCCCCCACTTATGTCCAGGCTGTTCATGAAGATCTCATCCATTTTTCCGTCATTGGGCGATCCCCGTGTCTTTCTTGGGGTCCTGTTTTCTAGGTAGCCTCCCTGGTGATGTGAGTAGCAGTCCAGTCATCCTTGCTCTACTTATTTCTCTTGTCTGACTAAAATAGTGTGTCCTCTGAATGTCTCCCATTCTCCCCATCCACATCTTCTGATATAACTACCATTTTAGTTTCCTTGAAAGAATAGATTTGTTTTTGAGTTAAGTATGTTTACTATTTCCTAGACACACTTTAAGGTATTTTTACTCTTATGCATTAGTTGCATATATCAATGGGATTCAGTATGGTTTTTCAACACAATTCACAGCATCCACTGATAAAATCAAGGTTGATAGCATTTTCCTTATAATTTCTTTATGTTTGAAGCCTTTGAACTCTTCCCTCTTATTCATAAGGTACTCCTTCCATCTGACTGAGTGTGTGTTGGTAACTACTATCCAGAACATACTATTTGAGATCAAATAACTCATGAAACAATTTGGGGAGCCTTGGAGGCCATTTAATGGCACTTTAAACAACAATCTGTTGTTACTGTTATGTTCCTCATTTTTAGTCACAGTATAATCAAGTTTCTTTGTGTCTGAAAAGAATCATTCTGCTTTTTTATTCAGTTCAGCAATAGCAGCTTCATCCTGAACTCAATATTTCTAGAACCATGCATATTTTAAGCATGCTTAAACCAATCAATCCACAAGGTGAAGAAAGAAGAATGAGATACGCCTGTATTGAATGAGTCCACAAAACTGAAATGTCAGCAGCCTATTTGTTTATTATTGTTCTTCAAATAGACTAATCAAAAAACTTATTCCAGGAGTGCATCCACAGATAAAAATAGTACTGGCATTCATTCAGAATTCCCTTTAAGCAGTTTTCTAATGCATATAAAAACAAAATTATTTTTCACTATATCTCTGGTTTTTTCTCATAATACATTTTCCTCCTTCATTTGTTCTTTTGCCTACACCTGGTCCTTTCCTTTATTTCTTTTCTGATAACCCATGTGTTTCTTGAGAGACAGTGGTACAGGGTAGAAGGTGAGTACAAGACCACAATCTAGTTCTTGTTCTTAATCAGTTCTGTGCTCAGTCATCCCGGGAGTCACTTCCAAAAAGCCTTAGAATCAATTCTGTAAGACCTAGGAAGGTGGCCCTTTCCTCCTCCACTGCTATTACCTGTTCATCTGGCTGATTTATCACAAACAGTATTCATCTATTGAACTCTTAGGTTGGCACACTTCCAAAAACTGTAAAGAATACAAATAAATAAATACACAAATAAACAAACAAGCAAACAAGCTGGTTTTAATGGACAGTAACAGTTGTTCCATTTAACTTGGGTTGCACATCAGTTACCCAGTGGAATATTAAAACAGAAGATAAACAAATGTGGATCCTAGCACCCGCCTTAGAAGAATTTGATTCAGCATGTTTTATGTAGAGTGAGACATAGAAATCTGAACTGTTAGTTTTGTGTTGTTCTAGACAGGGTCTCAGTGTGTAGCTTAGGCTTGCCCTGAACTCATGATTCTCTTGCCTCATCCTTTTGAGTGCCAGCTGTTCATCACCAGGCCCTTCTAGGGTGTAATTTAAAAGCTCCATGACTTACAATGATTCAAGCATACATCTTAGTTAATAGTCATTAGAACAGATCAAATAAATAATCTTAAGACAAGGAGGTTCTTAAATAGACTACATTAGGAGGTTAAATTGTGTAATCTTCATTGCTGCTAAAGTACCACAAGGTAATATTTAGAAATAGCATGTATATGACCGTTAAATAATAAAGCAGAAAAGTAATGTGCTATAAATTTTTCATTTTTTCTTTGCATGCATTTTGAATCCTTGAATTTGATAATTTTCCCCTCCTGTATTAAATTCTTTAAATTTACAGTTTACTTGTTTTTGTATAGGATCCTGATGGCCATTTTCATCAAGTATGGTATGATAACCCCCAGAGCATTTCACTAAAGGCAGCATATGTCAAAAACTATGGCTTGAGGGGCATTGGCATGTGGAATGCCAACTGTCTTGACTACTCAGAAGATGCTCTAGCCAGAGAGCAAACGGGAGAAATGTGGGGAGCCTTAAAACCAAGGCTGTGATGGAGAGAGAGGAGCATCTTTTGTCAGACTATTAGATTTTGCAGGAATGAGCTGTATAAATGGATCTAACTTCTTGCAGAGATAAAAATGTATATATTTTGTCATGTGGCCATAACGTACCTATTGATTTACTCAACACACAGGTAAGAAATAAATTCTTCATTTGAACATAAAAGATGCATACATATCTTAAATATCCAGTAATATAAAAGCAAGAAATAAGTCAACTACTCTATTAAATATTCCTCTGTGTTTCAATATTATAATTAGGAAAATTGCTTTCAAAATTTCATGCTGAATTTTCTCTCTTGGTATTAAAATATACTGTTAAAAACCGTTACTGATTTTAAAAATATGTGTAACTAGTGGACAAAAGAGGATAATGGAGTGGGGAATGAATATGATCAAATTATATTACACACATATATAAGAATCTCAGAATGAAGCCCATTATCTTTTACAATTAATACATGCTAATAAAAAATTTACAAGAACTATATGTAACTTGAAATAGAAACTGTTGGCTTCAAACATGGTCTTAAGACCTAGCCTTTGAGAAACAGTTTATGTTGAATTTATTTTCAACAAATGTTAAATTTAGAACCAGGAATTTAGTATCTCTTTAGAGTCATCAAAATGATTAGACATGATTTTTCTGCTTCCTGACTCCTTATAGTACATACTAATGTTTCATGACATACCCACATTAGTGTCACTTAAACCTTTAGACAGTGTATGAGATAAAAAATATGCATACAAATTAAATGCGAGATTACTTAGTAATATTTGAACCAGTAAACTAGAGGTACTTGATATGAAATTTGTGTGTAAAATTCTTTTAATAAGAATAAGATGATGTTGAACTTGATTCTATTCACTGTTTATACTTCTAGTCATTCATAGTTCTTCACTTATTAACCCTCGTTTCTTGCCTAGTTTTCATGTTTTTCTTCTACATTTGCATTTTGCTTATAGGCTATGTAAGAACATTATTCTCTCATCTTGCTCCTTTTCTAAAAGATCAACTTTGTGAAAATAAATTTCTAAATATAAAGCAGTCTTTGTTCTTTTTTTCTTTTTTTTTTTTTTTTCCCGAGACAAGGTTTCTCTGTGTAGTTTTGGTGCCTGTCTTAGATCTTGCTCTAAGACAGGCTTCGAACTCACAGAGATCCACCTGACTCTGCCTCCTGAGTGCGCCACCACTGCCTGGCCTGTTCTCTTTTTCAAAGCAATTAACAACAACATCACAGGGCTGGAGAGATGGCTCAGCAGGTAACAGCACTGGCTGCTCTTCTAGAGGGTTTGGGTTCAATTCCCAGCACCCACATGGCAGCTCACAACTTCATTTCCCTAGGGGCTCTTTAACTCCAGTTCCAGGGGATCTGACCTTATGTCACACACATGGTACACAGACATACATACAGGGACATACAAACATCCATGCATATAAAATAAAATAAAATCATAACATTGTATTTATATTGCTTTCTGTAAATACATAGATTAAATGTTTGTTGTTGTGGAATAATCTTTTTGTACACTGTGAAGATGTGTTACTTTGATTGGTTTAATAAAAAGCTGAACGGCCAATAGCTAGGCAGGATTTCTGGGCAGAGAGGATGCTGGGAAGAAGGCAACGAAGACACCAGGGATGCAGAGCAAGTAGGATGGGCCCTATGGAGATGAGGTAATAAAACCACAAGGCAGAAAGTAAATTAATAGAAATGGGTTAATTTAAGTTATAAGAGCTAGTTAGAAACAAGCCTAAGCTATTGGTCAAGCTTTCATAACTAATAAGTCTCTGTGTCATTATTTGGGAGCTAGCTGGTGGGACACAGAAAGACTCACTACAATTTGTATCCTTTGAACTCCATGTACACAAATCCTGTCTTCTTTACATATGATCCCCTCTAAACTGGAATAAGTGATGTATCAACTATTGGTTATGACATTGTTATGTTTTCTATTTACTTAGTTGTTTATGACAGTAAAATTATTTACTTCCTTAGTATATGTTGAATAACTTTATAAAAATCATATTTCTAAAAGCAGTACAAATTAAATTATTAGACACAAATTTGTCATACACCTATATATGCAGTTGTTTTTAATTGAAATATGATTAACAAAATTTTATTTCTAGGCAAATATACTGGTATTTACTAAAACATTATATGTTTTGCTAATCATTAATTTTGCCATCATACTGGCCTTTAAGTTCATTAAAAATAAGTAATTTTAAAATGTACTGTAAAATAGGTAATAGACTCAAAATCTTCAAAATAAACAGCCACTATTTAGATTTATACTATAATTTGCAATAACTACACAAAAAGTAAAATTTTAGTCTTATTTTTAAATTTATTCTTTAACTGCTACATCAACCTTATGATTTATAAAAAACACTGCCAAGGAAAACAATGGCTTGTTTTGTTCCAATCATTCTCTAAAATCTCAAGAGGTCAGTTAGATGGACTTACACAGTGGAGATTTGAAAGATGAGCTCATTTTCTTCTGTGTCAGTTCGGCTTTCAGCATCTGTAAATCTGAAACTGCTTGTTTTCTCATCTGCAGAGAGAGGTGCCTTTTAGAAATGAACTTCACCTCAGCATTCCAGAGGATGTCATGGTGGGAACTGCTCTCATTTACCTTTCATGCCTTCAGTCTTACTAGATTACTGCAGTAAATTCATGTTATACATCTTGGTTAATAGGCATTCTTATCTAGCCAGATGTGCATGAGAAAATGTCCGTTGTGAGTATATAAACAACAGTTGAAATGTCTCAAAATATAGAATAAAAGGAACTTTACTTTTTTACTTTGGCTTCACAATCTCAATGTGTAACAAGTAAAACAAGTGATAACAGGATCCTGAATACAAGACTCTTTAGGGAATGAATAGATAGTTAAGGTGTGTAATAGGATACACGTGCCCAGAATGCTTCGAAGGGTCTTAAACCTTTGATTTTCCTCATTTCATAATTAAGGAAACAAGGCCAACCAAAGGCTAAGTACTTTGCTCAGAGTGTAAAACTACAAGGTTGGAACAGCCACTTGTATTCCACATACTATGTATGGACCATGAGCATTAGCATCGCCTATGAATTTGCTAAGAATAATGAATCTCAGGCTTCCCTGGGTTTATGGAGTCAAATGCTGCATTTTTAAACAAATTCTCCTGTTAAACCATTAAACTTTTAGAAGTACTACTTATGCTCCACTACCTTGAGTAAATATGGTTGCAAAACACAGGCTTGATTTTCTGCCTCTTATTTCTCAATAGTATTGGTGGGAATGTTTTAGGTAGTTCATTCAGAAATCAATAAATACTTATTATTGGTTATATATCCTCTAGGCACTATGGTTAAATACAGGATTTTTTTCTTCCAGTCCATAAGCTGAAAACTTCTTGTCTTTAAAACTAAATTACCATTTAGGTTTAATCCATAAGTCACAAGAATAAAGTTAAAATCTATACAGAAGGTGGAATCTAACGTGCATG
This sequence comes from Peromyscus attwateri, assembly GCA_902168425.1. NCBI lineage: Eukaryota > Metazoa > Chordata > Mammalia > Rodentia > Cricetidae > Peromyscus > Peromyscus attwateri. The sequence continues at coordinate 16,384 of CABHPP010144122.1, forward strand.
CTTTCCAGAAGAAAGCGGAGGAAGTCATAACTGAAGGTTGGATATACTCCTTTCTGCATCCCCACTATCCTCAGGTGTATAAGTCTCGACTTTGGCTTCCTCTCCATATACTGAACATATATTGTTTCCTTCACTGGACAAACTTTTTATTGCACACTATTTATATTTAACTCATATTATTGAAGTTATCCTTTGTTTTTTTCCTCTTAAGTCTTAAACATCCTAGTGCTGAGAAAGCCTTGAGGGAAGTGAAATGCATCTGGAACTGCACTGTCCAGTGTAGTAGATAGTAGTAAATTTAAATTAACTAAAGGTAAATAAAATTCAAAATTTAGGTCCTTCATCATACAAGCTACATTTGAAGTGCTTAATATCCTTAGGTGGTAGTGGCAACCATATTCAATGGTGAGTTATAAATATCTTTATTCTAGAAAGTTCTATTGGTCACTGCTAATTCTGGAAAATAATTATTCTGTGCCATGCAGCTATTCTGGAAAAAGAGTGAATGGAGAATTTCTGTGGCCAGTCTTTCCTGTTTTATGTATATATGCTTTAATGAAAGAATATACAGTCTTCTTTTGTTTTCTGTTTAACTCAACAAAAGAGTTTTTTAATTTCTAGGGATAGGGTTGTAGTTCTGTGGGGATGTGCTTGTCTGTCATGCACAATGGGCTGCAAGAACCCCCAGGTTGCAATAATACAGCATGTCCACACAGAGATAGAAACCACAACAAAGGCATCCATGCTCTAGAGATTCCTATGATACAGTTCCTGTGTATTCCTATGATACAACTATATATCACCTTATAAAAGCTAAGCTTGCTCCAAGTCATCTAGTAGACATTCAGTATAGAAAAGCTCCTACCGAGAAATTAAGCTTATATTAACGCAGTCTCTTCTCCCCTGGAGACTCAGCACCTAGCAGAAGAGTCACACTTCATATGTATGAAAATAACAATGAAATAATTATCCATGAAAGGGAAACAAATCAAGTGAGAGTTAGGGGCTTATTTGGAGGTTTGTCAGATGTATGAATGTCTGAAAAAGTAGGAAAACCATGTTTAAAGTTATTCTGTTCATATTGTACTGACTCACATGGTCCTTTAACTTTTAATTACTTTTAGTAAAATTGTACTTAATTTTTCTTTGGCCTTGTTATAACATGCATCTTTTTTATAATGTTTAGTTTTCTTCCCACATTTTTTTCATTCATGTTCTTTACTGTTAAGGTACTAATTTAAAAATAGTCAGTCCCAGCTACCCTTATGATATTGACATTCAAGGTTAAAATACTAAACTTTTATTTCAAGATGAATGTTATAATCTGATTAAGAGAAACTTAGATTACCTTAACTTCTAATATGAGTTTCATTTTATCAGTGTCCAATTTTCTCTTAAGTTGGTCAATTGCATGCTGTACTTCAGTGATCTGGATTATAAGATAATTCTGTGTGAGACAGAAATTCATTTATTTAGTATAATATTTGAGTATTTAGAATAAATGGCCTTATGAACATAAACTATGAAGTGATCACGAAAACAATCCATTTCAGAAAGCAAACTTATTGTGTTGGAATCTTCCTCTCTGTTGATTCTTGTGCTGTAGGGATGACTGTCTCTCCTGTTCCACCTCTAGTCATTCACTATTTTAAACACTGAGCCTGGCATCATGGTGCACACTTATAATCTCAGTATTCAGGGGGCTGAGGCAGGAGGATCTCAAGTTTGAGGCCAAGCTGGGTAAGATCCCGTTCCAGGAAACAAAATTGATATTTGTAAAACTAACCATCAATGTAACATCATTAACACTATTAACTTATGAATATATTAGCAAACCCTTAGAATTCAGCACTGTATTTTATTAGCTGAATCAGATTAGGATTATTTAAAAATAAGTAAAAAATATGTAATAATTTAACTCTTATATAAGAAAATATACTAAAAATAAAAATATTTTTTCCTGAAAAACTTATACAGTACAGTTCTCTTTAATAAAGAAGTTATTTAAGAAATTTATACTTCCATGCAGGACAGTAGTGGCATCTGCCTTTAATCTCAGCACTTCAGAGGCAGAGGCAGGTGTATCTCTGCATTCAAGGCCAGCCTGGTCTACAGAGTGAGTTTCAGGACAGCCAGGGCTACACAGAGAAACCCCGTCTCAAAATACAGAAAACAAACAACAACAACAAAAAAGAATTTTAAACTTTCTTTGTGAAACAGTCTCATGTTGAACCAGTAAAATAGTAAACATATTAACTATGCTAAAACAGTATTGACTAATATGGTTGTGAAGGTCTAGACTTGACTTTACGGGCTCCATCTTAGGGAAAGGACCACCATCTCAGACCACCTGCTGTATTCAGTTCCAGGAAGGACCTCAGGAATGTGCCATGACAACTCTAACGGATATAGAGCAGTATCCTCCTGCAGACATTCTGTCTGCAGTTTATGGCCCTTGAAGATATCTAGATAATCCTGCTGAGCAGTCCAGAAAACCCTATTCAGTGTGTTGTGGTTCCCTGCCAAAAGTCCAACCCAATGGTTTCAAATGTGGTTTCGCGCTCAAAGTCTAGACCAATAGTTTAAAAAAATTACCTTGCCCCAATATCCCTTCTACCTAATCCCAAGTTGCCAATTCCCAGCTTGTGGTTTTTCCCTATAAAAACTCTCTACACCTGGGCTTGTGGCCACTGCTACATTTCCTTTCATCTGCTGTATGGTGGCCCAGGTTGAACCTGAATAAAAGGACCCTTACGTGCTTGCATCAGAAACCGGCTCCTTTGTGGTCTCAGGGGGTTTCGAGAAACGGGTACAACAACAGTAAGTAATTATTTTAGCCTATCTGGGTTTTATATTAAATTTATCTAAAGTAGTAAACATTCTCTATTTCATTATGTCTAAAGTGAAGTCATTTTCATATTTAACGTATCTTTAAATCTTTTGAATATGTGAGGTGAATCTAACAAAAAAATGTTAAATGACTCCTGGGTTTATTTATTTTTGCCTATTTAATTATGTGGTAGAATTATACAATAAAGGATACTCTTGATGGCGATGTAAGATTCAAGACTATCTCAACAAAATAAATGAGTTGATCAAAATTTCATATAATTTAAAAAATTCTTTAGAATATCAGTAATTTTGAGTTCTGTGGGTGCTGTAACTCCCTCTCCCCACAGGACTACAGTGAGCTTTATTAGCACCTTGATAAAAATTCCAACCCAACCACACCCCCATGCACATGCCCTGGTGGGACACTTAAGTCATTTCCTACATCCTACTATTCATACGTCCTACTAACCCATGCCCCATGGCTGCGTGGTCACAAAATTGAGAGGAATGAGCAAGTGATCTATGCGCATGCATGGAGTAGCCACGTGGGCCTGTGTGTGCAGGTGTGAGCTGGCTCTTAAAAAGGCAGGCCCCATGTTCCCCTGCCCCCCTTCTTCACACACATGTCCTTCTGCAGGCCTGATCACATCTATCCCTTTCTCCTTGTCTTAATAAAACTCTTGTTAGTGGATTCTGTCTTGTTTCATGACTTTTCCTTGCAGGGTAAGAGCACCACTAAAAACCATCACACCTTACCTTTGTTTATCTTATTTATTTCTTTGTAAAGCTAATTAGCCTAAGGCAGCCAGAGCATTCCTTGGCAATTGTTACTGATTCAGCTTTTTGCCTAGTTAACCCTCAACTAGGCTAAAGGAAAGATTTTTATATTTCATGACTCTGTGTAGTAGGAAATCTAGTAGAATCGTTGTATCTAGGATTAATTAATATTACAATGAAACAGTTTTTCACTGTATCTAGAGTAAATATCAGAATGACTAGTTATTTTCTAGAAGTACTTTGGCCTTTAAGAAATCATTATGGAAAACAGTGATTGTTTTCTGTTAGCTATAGAGCTGTTTTTTCTGAAGCAGCTTTTGCATAGCTTTCGTCACAAGACTGTCCTGGCATACCTAGAGGTCTTGAATGACTGGGTACTGCAATCAGTACACAATTAGGACTAAAGTGGTAGGGTTGTGATGCTTTCCTTCAGAAAACATATAAATTACATCAGGGGCTTTGATGTGAGGAACTTGTTTACCCAAAGAACAACTTTTATGTAACAATAAATAAGCCTTTGCTCAGATGTTGGAGGTTCAGTTCATAGAAACTGTTCCTCCCTGCTGCCACAGAGAGCCTAAATTACATCTTGCAGTGACCCTCTTTCAGAACCCCCAAGCACTCTGGACCAGGTTTCTCTCCTCTTTTAGGAACATTGATCCTATTAGCCACTGGCAACTCTACTGCTGTTACTAGAAAAAAAGCTGTCTTCTGAAGCCAACAATCCAGACAGGGAGGAAATACCAACAGCACCAAGGCCCTAAGAGACAGCATCTTCTGACTGTTGCCTCCTCAGCAGCTCTCCTGTGATAGCAGGCCAGGGACTTTGTTTTTTACTGTCCAAGCAAGTTTTGCTACAAGTAACCCAGAGAATCCTAAATACAGTAATACAAGTATAAAGAATGCTTCCTGCATAGGACTTTTCTAGAGGAAGGGTGCAGTTTACAGTACCTTAGAATCTGAGATGTTTGCCAGATTCCTTGGTCTCATCTTGATTTCCCTGGCTTCAAGCTGCATCAGGAGCTTTTTATAGTAAAGTTCCAAATCTTCTCGAAGTTTTGTTAAAACTTCCTCCAATGATGCTGTGACTTTCTTGGTGTCAAAGTATTTTTTCTTCCAGCTATCACAGGCTACAAACAAAACAAACTATAAAAGTTATAGGTGGATACTGTTAAAGCAGTGGTTCTCAACCTGTAGGTTGAATGACCCTTTCACGGGGTCACCTAAGATGATCGGAAAACATAGATATTTACATTATGATTCATAATGGTAGCAAAATTACAGTAGCAACAAAAGTAATTTTATGGTTGAGGGGTCACAACAACATAAGGAACTATATTAAAGGTCAAAGATTAGGAAGGTTGAGAACCACTATGTTACAGGATTAAAGTTTTAAGATAGAAAGGATCCTAGAGTTAAAAAAAACCCCACCAATTTAAAACATTTTCCTTCTCTCCTTTATTTCAGCTCTTATAGACTTATAAACACCTAAAGCTGAGAGAAATGTTTGCTAGATAATAACATACTTAGTGCATTGATTTGAATGATAATGGTCCCATAGGCTCCTATATTTGAATGCTTGGTCTGAAGTTAGTAAAATTCTTTGAGAAGGATTGGGAGGTGTGGCCTTATCTGGAGATGTACCACTGGGGGTGAGGGAAGTGGACTTTAAAGTCTGGAAAGCCCACGCCAGGCTCAGTCTCTGTCTGCCTCCTGCTTGTGTATCAGATGTGAACTCTCAGCTACTGCCCCAGTGTCACGACTGTCTGCTTGCTGCTATGCTTTCTGCCATGATGATCATAGATTAGCCCTCTGAAACTCTAAGGATGCTTTTTGTTAAAAGTTGCCTTGGTCTTGGTGTCTCTTCACAGGAATATAAAAATAACTAAGACAGAAGTTGGTACTAGGGATTAGGGTATTGCTGTGCTTAGCCTTAGCATGTTGCTTGTTGGTGGAATATTGACTTTGGGGCTTTGGATTAGGAAAGTGATTGAATGCTATAAGCAGGGTTTAATGGGCCATCCGAGTAAGAATTTGGAGGACAGTAGTGATAAGAGCAATGTGGACTATGGAGGCCCAGCTCAAGAAGTTTTAGAGACAATTATTGTAATATTTTGGCAAAGAAAGTGGCTGCTTTTTGCCTTTCTCCTAAGAATCTCCCTGAGGTTAAAGTGAAGAGTTTTAGACTAACATCACTGGCAGCAGAAATTTCAAGACAACATAATATTGACAGTGTCACATGGCTATTAGTGACCATTTATCCATATCGACAAGGAAAAAGAGCAAGTGGGACAAAAATACAAAATGTAAGTTTGAGGAGAAAAAGAGCACAGGGGATGTAATGCTGGAGCCAAGTCCTGTGCTCAAGGAAATGAGAAGTTTAAAGAAAGGCCTGATGCTAAATGGATACTAAATGAAAAAAAGGGAGGGGTGCCTTCAGCTAATTCTGCAACCTGTGAAAGGGAGTGTTGGGGGATATTTGATCACACTGTGAACTCCGTTTGCAGTAATTAAATAAAATTAACCTTGGGTCAGGAGCCTGACTTAGCAACTAGTTGACAAAGTAACCATAGAGCATCAGTGGCATCTGGGAGAGACAGAGACACACACTGGAAGGAGGGAGGGAGGGATTTGGAGTGGTGCGGCTTTTTTTGTTTGGCAGAGTATAAGAAAGCTCTCTTTGGGAGATTCCAGCAAGGGGAGGTCAGCTAGTTGCTACTCAACCTCTCTGAGCTAGCAGGTTTTCACCCCAGCCTTTGAATCTCGAGTCTTACTTATAAGTAGAACGATAGGGATTTAGTTGAAGCTACCTTTAGTGGCAGAGGCAGAGCCTGTGCCTGTGGGAACAGAATTCCTGCAAGGCTGAGGCCTGAGTGGCCAGGCCACTGCCAGAGAAGCAGGCCAGTAACTTCAGAGTCACAATTGCTGGCTGAAGTAGCAGTAGATTAAGGCACAGCCTTTGTGCTGAAGTTAAAACAACACCCAAGGGATTTCTTCAAACTAAAAACTACAAATGAAAGCTTATGCAGATATAGTTAAGGAAAGAGCCAGGTTCTGGCCCAAGCAAGAAGAACATGGCAGCTTCATCTACATGGTTCTGGTTTTAGTGTCAAGGATACAGGAATAAAGGGGTTGTGGAATCTTCCTCCATGGTTAAGAAAAGCTGCTGAGGCCAGGTGTGTGGCAGAGGAGTCACTGCATGGATGCCTAGAGAGCCTTGTGTGAAGCTATGAAAGTGAATCTTGGATTGCAATGGACCCCAAGCTGTTGGAGATGACAGAATCGTGGGATATCTGCTGCGAGCTACAAAGTTGAAACAGCCCAAGAGACAGAAGTTTGTTACCATCAGCAAAGCTGGAAGGAGTGGGAGATTCTATGAGCCAGCTAAGCTTTTTGACATCAGACAGAGATACAGGATCTGGAGTTTGTCCTGACGGACTTCAGTCTTTCTTTAGTCCAGTATTTTCTCACTATGTCCCCTTTCCTTCCTTTTGGGATGATAATGCATATTCTGTGCCATTGTATGTCTCTCTTTCTCTCTCTGCCTCCTGTTTGTGGATCAAATACAAGCTCTCAGGTACTGCTCCAGTACCATATCTGCCTGCCTGCTGCCATGTTCCCTGCCATGATATCATGGACTAACCTCTGAAACTGTAAGCCCCCAATTAAATGCTTTATAAGTTGACTTGGTCATGGTATCTCTTTCCGGCAATAGTAAAGTAACTAAGACACTTAGAAATATACTAAAATAAAGATACATCTATGAACCATAGCCAGGTTTTTCTTTAAGCATAGTTTCTGAAAAGTCTTATTAAAAAGTATCAAAGCTATAGAGAAGGCTCAGCTGTTAAGATGTGCTGCTCTTCCAGAGGACCTGTGTTCAGCACCTAGCACCCACTTCAGGAAACTCATAATCACTTTAACTAGCTCCAGGGGATCTGATGCCATCTTCTAGTTTCTGTAGGTGTCCACATATGTTTACACAGTTGTATGTGCATGCACATAAATAAAAATAAGTATTTTTTAAAATTAAAATATCATACACATCAACATATATTTACTTTATTTTTGAAAGATATGATAAACTGTAAGGCTGTTTCATTGATTCAGCCACCATACTGCTTTGTTCTGTGGAATCAGCTGACCCATATTTATCATTTATCAAAGTTACTCCAAACATTTCCCTCATGTTCTATAGGTAGTGTCATAGTTAATCTTCATCATCAACATGACTAGGTTTAGAATCACCTATGACACATTTCTGCGTGTATCTTTGAAGGTGTCTAGAGAGGATTAATTGAGGATGGAAGACCCATGTTGAATGTGGGTGGTACACACCATAGGTTGGATCCCAACTGTATAAAAAGAAAGGTGGGGGTGGGGGGAGAAAGCCAGCATCCAGCAGCATCCACCTCTCTGCTTCCTGCCTGGACCAACCATCTCTTGGTCCCTCCACATGCCTTCTGGGGAACTGACACCATGCTTTCTTAAACACGAGTCAAACGGATCCTTCTTCTCTTGTAGGTTGCTCTGTGAGCTATTCTGTCACAGCATGAAAAAAGTCACCAACACAGGCAGTTCCTCCAGCCTGAGGCCCTTGTTGAGAAAAGTCAATTATTTCAGTACTAAGGGGAGTCTAAATATAAAGTCTGTATAGTGGTGTGCCACCAAAATGCCCTTGTGTTTATTTCTTTTAGATGATCACAGAACTGAAAATGTAATGAAAATCTCTACACTAAAGTGGTTTGACAACAGTTCCATATCTGCATGAAACTTCAGCTCAGAACTTAGCTCTCTCTCCAAGCCTGCTACCTGATCTCAGCAGCTTCTACTAGTGCCACTGCCTCCACAGCCCCCACCCCCCATCTTCTACTGCTTCATCTGTCGCTACAGTTGTGGGCAGCACTGGCATCTTTGTAAAGCTGCACTATGGTCTGAGCTATCCCCCTATTCCTGTAAACAACACTCCACACAATGTGATTATCATCTTCATTTTTCAAAATTTATTTTTTTTACAGTGCTAGGGCTTAAGCACATGGTAGCTTTACTACAAGGCTTTATTTTGTTGTTGTTGGGTTTTGTTTTTTGAGATGGGGATTCTCTGTGTAGCCCTGGATGTCCTAGAACTCACTGTGTAGACCAGGCTGAACTTGAACTCAGAGATCGGCCTGCCTCTGCCTTCCAAGTGCTGGGATTAAAGGTGTGTGCCACCATACTTGGTCCTAAAAATGTTTTTAAGATTATGGAACTACCTAGCTTAAAATCCTCCAAGTGCTTCTAACCTTACTTAGAATAAAACCCAATCTCTTTGATTTGGGTTTTCTGATTTTTTCTTTTTTGTCTACATTCCACTTCACTTAGCATGCTCTAGCTACACTGGCTTTTTTTCAAGCCTGACTACCACAAGGCCATCCTTACCTCTTCACCTGAATATTTCCTGTTCCTCTTATCCAGACTGATGTTTCTTTACAATGCCTGCCTCATTAATTTGATTTGAGTATCTCTGTTCAGAAATGCCTTCCTGGGAACCCTAAAGCACCATGCTGCATTACTCTCAACCATGCCTGTGCATATGCCCGTGTATATCTGTTTGCCTACATGCTCGTCTGGGCACCATGTGTGTGCAGTGCCCCTAGAAGCCAGGAGGTGGTACTGGATCCCCAGGAACTGGAATTACAGGTGATTGATAGCTGTTGTATGGTTGTTGAGAATTGAACCTGGATCATCTAGAACAGCCACTTCTCTTAGTGCTAAGCCATCTCTCCAGCCCCAACTGTGCTCTTTTAAATTAGTTTTAAAATTCTGATCACTAAAAAGCTGATACTGTCTTCTTTATTATCAGTCCCCTACCATTTGGAAGCACGTTCCTTATAGCAGGGCTAAGCCCAGGTCTATTCTGTTCACTGCTGCATCCTTAGTACTTAAATTAATATACTTGGCACATAGCAGGATCACTAAATATCTGATTGTGTGTGTGTGTGTGTGTGTTTGTGTACATTACTTTTGAAGTAAAAAGTGACTAAATTTCCATTTAGCTGGGTGGTGGTGGTGCACGCCTTTAATCCCAGCACGTAGGAGGGAGAGCCAGGTGGATCTCTGTGAGTTCGAGGCCAACCTGGTCTACAGAGTGAGATCCAGGACAGGCACCAAAACAACACAGTGAAACTCTGTCTCGAAAAACCATAAAAAAAAAAAAAGACTGATTTAGTGTTAGAATCTAGGCCCCATGACTAGTCCAGTGTTAATTTGACTCTTTCAACATTACTCAGGGCTGAGTTACTACTTCAAGGTAGCAAATCAATATTCTTAAGCACATTCTTCATAGATTATGAAATGGTCTATGGTGTTCAGTCACTTTTAGGATTGAAACTGTTAGTATTTTGCTATAAAGTAAGAATTCTAAAATAAATTAATTCCACATATGGCTTTTTCTTCATAATCCTCAAATGCAACCCAAAATGAAGGCCTCTCAAATCATTATCATTTCTTAAACCATTATCTAACACTTTCTTCACCCTGGCTCACATTTCCCTTCATTCCTACTAGCTCTAATCATATTGCTTCTGGTTCTACTGCAAGAAAATGCCCCCTTCTGCAAGTTCCCTCATTCATTCATATTAGTAAAGCAGCAAGGCACATATATCCCCAAATTAAGCAGCTAGGGCAGTTCAAAGACTCAAAGATAGCTTCTAGAGTAGTGAAACAACCCAGTGAGCTGAGCAGAAGTTAGTGGGAGAAGGATCAGTTGATGACAAGGGAAAAGCATGGGAGAAGGCATGGGACCAAGAAGCATGCTTGGGTCCTAGTGCATCAGCTCCTCGGGGAAGGCTTTCTTGGTTTCTTCCACCCAGGCTGGTGTTCTTCCTTTACATTTCTATACATACAATTGTGAAATTCCTCTACAATAGCACTAAACACAATGAGTCAGTTAGTCTTAACTTGGTGATTTTCCCTGATTATGCATAACTATTAGTATCTCCTCCGCCCTTACGACAGTGTCCAAATATGCTAAACACTTAAATACTTACTTAGTAAATGAGTGAAAGAATTCATTTAAAATGAGTTTTGACAGCAAAAATATTTGAGTTTTAACTTACAAAGCCTTATGCAAAGCATTTATTGTATGAAAGTCAAATGATTGTTTTCTATATTAATGTACTTCAATTATGTATTACTTAAACTGTAACAAGTGAAACAATAAATATTAATTATAACTGTATTATTTATACTGAAAGTATCAATTCTGTAGAATTTAGGGTTAGTTTTCTTTATAGGTATAAAATCTGTGCAATAAACTTTACCATGATATCGTCTCGATTTATTTTGTTCAAACAGTTTTTCAACTTTTTTAATTAGTTCTTCTCTAATATTTTCCAGATATTTTCTTTCTTCCTTTACTTGTTTCATTTGTTCAATAATCTTCTCTCCTAGAGAGATTACAACCCATACTCATCAATTCTGAAAAACTAAAAGATGGCTCATATCCCAAAAGACAAGCATTACAAACCTGAAAGTGTATAAACAGAATAACATTTATTCAAAATGGATGTTTTTCTTTCTGTTCTTACCACTACGGAGAATCTGGAGGAGACATTTTTGATTTGCTTGGATTTATCAAATAGTCTATTTCTTCTGCATTTACATAGATGTGTGAAACTAGGTAGTTAGGTTAAGTTATTCTTCTATTTGTTACTTTCTTACTTTTGGTAAATTTATTTTGGGTCTGTGACTAAATATACACTGTAATCAACATAAAACTAATATAACTTATAATATATAATTTATAGTAGAATATATATAACAGAATTTGCCATTAACTATTTTCAGTATACAGTTAAGTGGCATTGCGTTACTTACAATGTTGTATAACCATTCCCACCACCCACCTCCATAACTTAAAAAAACATTCATAAATGGAAACTTTTTGGCCATAAACAATAACTCCTTGTTAACATAGTTAAGTTGCCTCACACAGAATTATCCATACTTACGATGTTACAAATACTTACTCTCAATTTTTAACAAAGAGGAATCAATTAGCCTTGAAGAAACTCGATGAGAAGGCAATGAAGGAAAGTCAATAAGATCTGGTAGGGGGGTGTACTCCTTGTCACCCACCTGTAAGCAATCATGAGAAGGGACACAACCGCAGTGTGAAACTTCCCTCTTTTTTTGTCCACAGTGTCTGCTAAAGCACACCAGCAATGCCTTTTTATTACATAGCAATGCACTCCCAATTCTACATTTGTAGCTATACATTATTTCTCATGTTCTTGTCTCTCCATTTCACTATGACTTGGACATTTTATGAAGACAGTATAGACAAAGGCTTTAAAAATTCATTATCTTTCTAAGTGTGATTTTTTGCAAGATTTCTGAGTTTAGTTGCTCAATATAATAGCTTCTTAAAGTTTTTAAGATGGCTACTGATTTTTTTCACCCTATCAATTTTGATAACTTATACTTGCCAAGAAAATTGATGAGTCTATCACATTTTCAAAATGTTAGCATACTGTTTTGTATATTATTCTTACAAGCTCAACCTCCTCTGTGTTTTATTTCCTCAACGTCTTTTCTTTCCTTCCCCTCCCTCCTCCCTCCCTTCCTTCTTTTCCTCCTTCTCCTCCTCCATCATTTGTATTTATATACTTGGTTTTGTGTATGGTATATGCCTATGGAGGTTCAGAGGACAACTTGCAGGACTCAGTTCTCTCCTTCCATCAACTGGGTCCTGGTGTCATAAACTTGGTGTCAAGTGACTTAACCTGCCGAGCCATCTTGCCAGCTCTTGCCTCAATTTTCTTCATTTTCATATTTTTACCTGTTCTTGATCAGGTAACTCAAGTATTGCCATGTTGATGTTTCTCTCATTACTTTTATAGAACTTGAATTGTTTTAAATTCTGCTAGGTTTTTAATTCTCTAATATACTAGTTACTACTTTTAAATAAATCAAGTCTTATTCATATTGTTTTGTTCTTTCTGCAGCTTATTTTAAGTTTCTACATAACAGAAATTAGATTTTTCTCCATACAGCCTTCTAAATATCACAAAAGGAAGGTAGATAATTTATATGTACAGCCTAAGATCACAGAATCCTACAATTTACATGCAAGTGTAGAGATAGGAACTCTAACCCATAGTGTGGCCAGGAGGTCACACTGAAGCAAAGTCAGATGCACACTTTATATTACAGAGCACTATACATAGACAGCATAGATATGTCAACTCTGCTCCACTCTAGAAGGACAGGACTCCACCAAGAGCAAGATTTGGTAGATCACAGCACTTTGAATGAGAGGGTCCAAAGGCAAGAAACTGAAAATATAGAGGACTGGAGATGGTTATCGAGAAGATACAGTTTGCTTTGAAATGTCTTTCTTGGGGGTTAATGGCCAAGATAAGAGTTCCATTGAGTTAAGTTAATAGAAGAGAACTGCTCAGCCACTGAAAATACCTGTATTTGACAATCACTGCAGGAAGGAAAGATTTATTTCAACTCTAGTTTTAGTGGTCTATTCCATAGCTGGATCTCTCTATTACTGATGTTTCTGTGATGAGGAAGACAGACAGCAGCATGACTATGTGGCCCAGTGAACTATTTACTTCATAGTGGACAGGCGACAGAACAAGAACATCTACCAAGTGGACTTCCTCCATCCTCTCCTTGTATTCTGTACAGGACCCAGCATGCTGGAGCGTGGTGTCTCCACTTAGGATCTTCACCACTTATCTCTCTGGAAACACCATCACAGACACATTCAAAAATGTGCCTTACTAACTCATAGGCATATTTCAATCCAATTAAGTCAGCAATCAATATATATAATCATATCTACCTCATAAGGTTTTGTTGTTGTTTGCAGGGGAAAGGAAATCAAATGAATCATATGTGTAAAGTGTTAGAATAGTGCCTGGTAATAGATACCCATAGTTAGCTACTAAATCTAGTATTGCTAGCATCTTAATAACGTCCTAATTCATGCTGCAGATATTTACAAAATTCTCTCCATGTCTTCACTCCTTCAGAATAAACTGGTGAAGTAAATATGTCCATTAGCTCTTTTAGATTGTTGCTAGCCACATGAAATAGCTGATCCAAAGCCACACTGCTAATAACTGAGAACCACTAATATATACCCTTTCAATGCACTCAAAAAATCTGTTCTAAAGAGCTGAGTTAATGAAATACATTTATCAGCATATTCAATTACAAATTATCTTAAAAAAAACCCACCAATTAAAGGTCAGAGTACCTTAAAAACAGTGAAAGCATTTAAGAAAATGGTCTAAATAGCTGTTGCATATAAAATTTTCATCCCACTTATTTGAGCATATTATTTCTTCACAAAAGCAGAAACAAAAATTGAACCACCAGTGATACTACTGATATTACAACAATATATTTACGGCATTATAAATAAAAGCAGATATTTAATCTGCTCAATTTAGTATTATGCTGCAGTGCTACATTTAAGTAAAAATGTTAATATCATACCTGTTGGGCCTGCTGTCTATTGATAGTTGTATCATCATCATCATTACCATCTTTCCAAAGAAATGGACTTAAAAGAGAATAACAGATTTGAAAGTCATATTAAAACTTGACCTACATATTCATACATAGGTGTTTACTTTGATGTTATATAAATACAAATATAACTTTGAAAATGGTTAAAGTTAACCTAAAAGCCAGATGGGTGGCTTGTATTATTGTAACTTTTTCCCTGGATGAAGCAGAGGACTGCTTGAGCCTAGGAGTTCAGGGCCAGCCTGGGCATCATAGCGTGACTCTACCTCTAATTAAAACAAACAAACAAAAAAAACCAAAAAAACAAAAAAAAGTAAGAAGAAGAATCATACTGAGCTGTATATTTTCTTTCAAACTCACAAACTAATGTGAGTAGTAAAATAAGACATCACTATGGGTCTATGTTAAGGTTAAAAATAATTAGAAATTTTAGAAACATAATTATTCTGTGAATATAATTCTTTTGCTTATACAATTGATGCTTAATTTGAAAAGATTATAATCTACATTGTTGTATAAACACATTCTTTTCCTTATACTCAAGATTAGGATATGTATAATCACCATTTGTCCTAGTTACCTTTTTAGGTTCCCAAAGCAATCATTTGACTCTTCCAATGATCCTGGCAACTCGGAATTCCCATGGTGATTTTGTGTAGTCTGGCTTTCCTCAGCTGATGTTTGTGTTCATGCATGGCAAATAAAATTCAAATATTAGGAAAATAGTCAAGTAAGCATTGTTCTCATATGTATATGTTATAACCTTATGTCACAAACTTTAGAAACACAAATGCATATTTTCCAGAATGAGTTTCACAAATTATTGTTCATATGAATAAAGATTCTTTAGTGAACTCAACTGATCACCCACCCTCACCAACACCACAAACATGTGCACATATGCTACTGTAGTATTTTTATGTGCAACATGAATTTGAAAGAGGAAATAAGCTATGCTTTATCAAACTTAGTCTTCATAAAACCTTTTGTCTAAAGATACTTTTGAAAAAAATCTGAGAAACCTATTTAAGAAAATGCTAGTATGAAAACAGAAGAAAACTTTTATATACACTTTCATTTATAAAAATCTCCCTCTGTTTAAGTAGCAATTCTTAGGGATGGAGAGATGGCTCAGCAGTTAAAGAACATTGACTATTCTTCCAGAACATCCAGGTTCAATTCTCAGCACCCACATAGTAGCTTACAGCCACCAAGGGATCTGTTGTCCTCTTCTGGCCTCTGGGACACTGCCATACACACGGTGCACAGACATACATGCAGGCAATACATCCACACACAGAAAAGTAATTTAAAAATAAATACATCTTTAAAAATTTAAAGAATAGTAATTTTTCAAATATGTCTTTATTAACACTAATACTCTATTTATAAAGATCCATGGGCCTAACCGATAATGTAGATTATTTCCCCTAGAAATCAGTATTTTAAAATGTATTTAAAAAGTGAGCCAAATTAATATTTTAAAAGTCACTTTACAAAGTTTGTCAAATCATTTTGTGGGGGCTGGAGAGATGGCTCAGCAGTTAAGAACATGGACTGATCTTCCAGAGGATCTGGGTTTGATTCCCAGCATTCACATGGTGGCTCACAACCACCTGTTATTCTTATCCCAAGGGATCCAACGCCCTCTTCTGCCCTCTTTGGACACTGCATGAATGTGGTGTACAGACATATATGCAGGCAGACAGCAGAACACATAAACAAACAAACAAAAGCATTTTTCCACTTGAAGCTGTATCACTTTAATTTAAATTTAGCCACATTTCCCAGTTGACATTGACAAAGTCAAGCAAATGGGAATTTTCAAAATGATCTAATTGATGTTAAATGGAAAAAAACTGGATATAACAGCTGCTTAAAAGTAATAGTAAAACACCACTGTGCTTACCTACCCCAGCAAATAAATGACAATGCAAAACTAGTAGATTTGTGGGTCCATTCTGATAGTAGTATAAGACACATATTTGTCATTTGTGCCATCAATACAAAGTGGAGCAACATGTAATGTCTATGCAACTGTGAGTTGTTTGTGACAAAGGCAAAAGAAATTTAAGAAGGAATGGCATGTGACAGTGCAGAGTGCTAACAATGTGTATAACATTTTAAATAATTCAATAGTCCAGTGCTATAAACATGGGCTTTTAACAAAATCCAACTCAAGTCCTGGCACTGCCATAGCAGGTATGACTTCACCATTTCCTCCTCTTTAAAGTGCCTTAGTGCTGAAGCACACCGTCCAAGCCCTAGAAGTCCCTGACTTTAAAATCTGATTTCAACCTCAACTGTCATTTTCCTAGATCAGGCCTTTAGTGCTCAACTCTATTCTTATTGTTACCTAACTTGTGTTCCTAGAACTGAAATGCAATTCTGTTACTCTAAATACTCCAGTTGGTTTCTACTGTCCACTGAATTCTTTTTTCTTTTTCTTTTTTTTTTTTTCTTTGGTTTTTCGAGACAGGGTTTCTCTGGGTAGCTTTGCGCCTTTCCTGGAACTCACTTGGTAGCCCAGGCTGGCCTTGAACTCACAGAGATCCGCCTGGCTCTGCCTCCCGAGTGCTGGGATTAAAGGTGTGCGCCACCACCGCCCGGCTGTCCACTGAATTCTTAAGCTGGTCCAGAGTTCTTAAATCCTTACCTACCTCTCCAGAAATACAAGTTCACAGTACATGCTCATCCTTTCTCCTCATACTATAATAGTATTAAATGTTTGAACAGATCCCCACTAACTAAATCCTGAAAATTCCATCCATATCATGATTATATGAAGGAACATTTCATATTCAAACTATAATATCAGTAATATTTGGAAAACATATATCAAAATTTTGACAAGTGACTTCTGAGTAGCACAATCATTATTAATCTTTATTCTTGATACACACTGCAGTTTCTGGAACTTTTAAGAACAAGCATGCATTATAGCATCTCATTTAAATTGTAGGGACTTGTTTTGTTTTGTTTTTTAGAAAAGCACCAAAAAAATAACCCATTTCAGAACCACACCTGTAGGCTAGAAGATGGGTTAGCTGGTAAAGGCACTCATCAAATCTGATGACTTGATTTAAATCCCTGGATCCAGCATGGTGGAATGAGAGACCTCATTCCCACAAGTTGTTCTCTGACCACACACACACACACACACACACACACACACACACACACACACACACAAATAAATGTAAAATACAAAATAACCACATTTTTTAATAAATTTTTGTAATTTAACATTCCCACAAAGTTTTAAGAAGTTGTATGCAGTTATCATAATTCATGTAGAGTGTGAAATCTGACACAACTCGAAATTTGATAGAGTAACTGCATCTTCATTAGCCACTCCACCTTGCAGCATTAAGAAACACTGGATTTTACTGTGCATGTTTTCAATTTCAAAACACTGGATTTTACTGTGCATGTTTTCAATTTCGTCCCCCTTAGTGTTTAGGTGATTGCCATGAATGAAAAGAACAGTCATGCCAAGATAAAGATTCTCACTGAGTATCTATCTTACTGGCATCAACTAATACTAAATATTAACACAAGAAATAATCCAGAAACTGATAAGTTTGAAATATCATCTGGTGTAGAATAAATTGAGATGACAATAAATATACTTAGGAAGCAACATCCTGCAGCTGTAATGGATACTTTCGTTAGTTTGAAGGAGATGTACTTCACTTACATTTAGTATACCTGTTTTTTCCTTGCACATCTTCTTAGCCCATGAAATATGATAAAAATGTTTAACTGCCATTTTTCTAAACAGCTTTGTTTGTATAAATTTAATTTTACTTAAAGCATTTTGGTTATCTGTCACTTTGTTTGCATGTAAGTGACTGTGTGTGTATAGGTGCACCAGTGTGTATGGGTGTATGTACACATGTACACATGGAAACCAGAAGTCAGTCTTAGGTATCCTTCTTCAAGTGCCATCTACTTTTGTGTGTGCTTTTAAAGATTTATTTTATTTTTAATTATGTGTATTTGTGTGGATATGTACATAAGCCCTGGGGCCTATGGAGGTCACAAGAGGGTATCAGATCTTCTGGACTACAGTTAAAGGCATTTGTGACCAGCCTGATGTGGATGCTAGGAACCAAACTCAGGTCCTCTGCAAGAACTATAAATGCACTTAACCTGAGTCACCTCTCCAGCTCCTACCATTGTGTTTTTGAGGTAGGGTCTTACCCTAGCTTGGAGCTCACCAAGTAGGCCAGGGTAGGTAGGCAGTAAATTCCAAAGCTTTGCCTGTTTCTGACTCGCCAGTGCTGGTGTCCAAGTGCATATCATCATGCCCAGCTTTTGTTTTGTCTTAATGCGGGCTCTGTGTACTAAATTTGGGTCCTTACATTTGCAAGGATAGCATAGTACACACTGAGCTGCCTCTCTAGCCCTTATTTTATTTTTAACAGAATATTTTATTGTTTTTCCTTTACACCTTTACATTTTTAAGCTCCAATTGAACTACAGCTTTCCTTGTATCTTCCCTCTATTTGTAAGGTTAGATTTGTCCAACATTTGCATATAGGCTTGGCTGCTCAAATTTACTATGTATAAGAAACTCTTTGCTTTCTCCATTTTAGTTGAGATCACCTTCTTCTTGATTTGTAAAGTCTTTCCAAGTATTTTCCAACAAACCTGGATCTCCAGGGTCATCCTTTGGTAAAGTTACACTATCTGGTCTGTGGATTGTTCCATTAATCTCTGTAGTATCATTATTATTCTGCCGTTCATCTAAAGTAACTGTTGATGATGCTGAATAAACATTTCCTAAGTGATCTATTACAGGTAGCAAATATAATTCTGGTTGAAGAGCCTAAAGCACAGGAAATTTTTTAAAAAGTCAAAACCAACAAAATCCACTTTAGGTTTTAAAATTAGTTAAGTTTAAGGTAATAATACATACATATGGAGGAGCAAATGCTTTGAGTTTCAGTTCTGATTCTTGCTTTTCCTTCACCTAGATTTAAATACATAAGAAAAAGTTAAATCTTTGATAATGTTTTCAATTATTTTTCTGTGCTTTTCTATGGAAGACATACAGCATATCAATAAAAAAGTAACTACAGCTAGATCAAAGAGAACATAGAATCCAACCCTACTTCTAGTCACTGAACCAAACAACGGAAATTCTATGTCCCTTAATAATAATTATGGTAATCATTTCCATGGGAATCAGTGTATATCTGGCACTATTCTGTGTGAGGTACATAAATTAGCTCAGTTAATCTTTGCAATTTCATGAGACAGATATGAACATCACCTCTAATTTATAGACAGGGATATAGAGGCATAAAGAATTAAGTAACTTGCTCAGATCATATAACTGGCTATAATATGGGCCCACAATGTCTTCCCACTTCACAATGAAGGTAAAGTAATTTTCATTAAAGGATTTAGTCATGCTATTCATTTGCTCAAAAACTCCAAGGCTGGGCTGGAGAGATGGCTCACTGGTTGTTCTTGCAGAGGACCTGAGTTCAATTCTCCAGCAACCACATGGTGGCTCCCAACCATCTGTAATGAGATCTGACTGGTGCCCTCTTCTGGCATGCAGGCATACATGCAGGCAGAACACTGTATACACAATAAATAAATAAATCTTAAAACAACAACAAAAAATCAAAAAAAAAAAAAAACAAAACAAACAAAAAAACCCTCCAAGGCTTCAGAAAAAAATCATGAAATATTCATCTGGCATTCAAGACCTTCAGAGTATACTTTATGGTTGGTTCTCTACTCTCTCCCCACTTTTTGACAGAGTTAATATAACAAAAGATAATCATTCATTCTTTCTTGGTTGCCTGATTTTCTAATCCTCTGATCATTCTCTTTTCTTTGATCAGGAATCTTTTTTCTTTTCAAGATCAAATGCTATCTTTCAAGAGCCAAGTCTGAGTTATCATTTCTTCCTCAATGTCTGCTACCTACCTTCTTCTTCTGCTGGAAAATTTCTTTTTCTTCATGGTATAAAATATGACATTTGATTTATTCATATTACATAATTTACCTTGACCATTACACTGAGTGCACTGTAAGGGCAGGCTCTATATTTATCTTTTTTTTTTTTTTTTTTGAGACAGGGTTTCTCTGTGTAGCTTTGTGCCTTTCCTGGAGCTCACTTGGTAGCCCAGGCTGGCCTCGAACTCACAGAGATCCACCTGCCTCTGCCTCCCGAGTGCTGGGATTAAAGGTGTGCACCACCAACGCCCGGCTATATTTATCTTTATATGCAGTAAAATGTTAGTATTTGTTTAAAATAAAATATTACACACATTTTAGAATTTGACCTAAATTATCTCACAGTAGATGAAGGAACTAACTTGATAAATATTTAGGAAACATAATTTGATAATGTAGACTTTACTTAGAAGGAAAAAAAAGCAAGAAAACTTACCACAGCTAAATTATTTCCAATGCATTTCAGAAATAAAAATTTTTCTGCAACAGCATCTACACCAAGAAACTCACCAAGGCGCTCCCTCAAAGCTTGTAAAGTAAGTTGAGGAGATACTCTGAAATACCATGACATTGTTTTACATAGATTTTGAATATATTAATGAATCAGCAGGGTTAGTCAGTTAACTTACAAATGTAAATACTAATTTAATGTATTAAATATAATTTAATGCCTTATGTTCCTATATTGTCTGGGACTTTAGGTTTCCAGTAAGCATTTTTCAAAACAAAAAAATGATTAAAAACCTGCCTTTCAAAATTGTACAAATGAATATGGATTACAAAAGTGCTTTTTGGATTGAAAAGGAAATGTCTGTTTTTCTAATCTATATCCAAGTTTTATTTTTATGATTAAAACAAAACTTTGTTATGGAATTTATATGTTTCTTTCCAAAAATATTATTTTTGTGTATGGGTGTGCACACCACTGTGTTTTGTGTAGAGCTCAGAAGACAACTTTGTGGTGTTGCTTCTCCCTTCCACCTTTATGTTGGTTCCAGGAACTGAACTCATGTTGCTAGTCCTGGGTGGTATGTGCTTTCAGTTGCTGGGTGATCTCAGCAGCTCAGAACATTAAATATAATGTCTATATGTAATGTGTTTTAGAATAGAAAGGAAGTCAATGTAACTGGAAAAGTGATGGGGAATTTGAGGAGGTGAGATACCCTCAAGGGAAAAATAAAGAGCTAGATTACATAATGTTGTGTCTGTTTGAATGTGAACACACACACACACACACACACACACACACACACACACACACACACACACGCATATATATACACATACCTACAGTTTTATTCCTTTAAACAATTATAAAGACCTTGTCAATATACTGCTTTAACTACTGTTCAGAGTTCAACTGGTTTTGACTTTTAGATAATTTCTGTGAATTATTTTTGTGTATACTCTTAGTAATAAACAGGTTATGCACTGTTTTCTGGGCAGTAGCAGTATTATGTCCAGATGATGTCTGTTCCTATAGAAATGTTTAAGATATAAAGCTTATGTATATATTGCAGTACTAGTGATTACACCTGGTACCTCGTTCATCACTCTACTCTACGCCCAATCCCTATCACTAGCATTACACAGTACTGTTTATTAACGGCATTTACTGAACTAGGAATGGAGCCATCAAATTGACAAGAGATTTTCCACTTAGAAGATTTTCAATTTTCAGAAAACATATTTCTCCTTTTTACATAACTTATTTCATTGCCACAAAATACTTGCCTTATAAATCCAGCAGAAATAAACTTGTTAATAACTTCTATTGAAATAGTATTTAATTTATAGTTCCACGATCCTTCAGGGACATAAAAAACATGAAGTTCCACCAACTGAATAAGAAAAACATCAGTTAAAATTTTTCTAAAGTAGACTAAGAATCAATTTATTTCCTTTTTTTTCCTTCCTTCCTTTCTTTCAACAAAAGTTTATTACAATGTACAACAGGCTCCAGGATAAAACTTCATTCTAACTTTAAGTAGCAAAAGATGTTAGGGCAGAGAATTCAGATTTTAAACAGGAATGAAAGGGGGTTCTCTATTATCTTTGGTACAAGGACAACTTACTTTTGCTAGACTTCTTAATTTCTTCTGTGGTCAGGGGGCCCTTCCCCACAGCCTTGACTTTTAGTTCCTCAAGTTTCCTCTTCTTTGACTTTGCCTGAAAGCCTTGTCTTCCTCATCTATCCATTGGCCTAAACCTTGTGCTGTTTCTGGGGCTTCTTTATGCCCCCTCGTGGCCTCTTCCCCAAACCCTGATCATAAGCCAGAAATGGAGATGCTGTTTCCTTATTGCTATCTCTATCCCTCACTCCATCTTATATTTTCGATTCCTTATCCTTTGTGTATTGTCTGCCTCTTAGAGTTTTGGGGATTGTAGCCTCAAAGTGTCAATCAAAAAGCTAATACTGTGGTTTGGGGATTATGTTTGTTCCCTAGAGTTCTAGGAAGAATCTATTCTTGATGTAGGACTTGACTGTTAGCTTAGCCTGTTTGTGCTGTACCAAACCATTTACTTAAAAAAAAAAAAAAAAGAAAGAAAGAAAGGAAGAAAGAAAGAAAAGAAAAAAACTTAATCCATGACATATTTTGTCTCTAATTAGTATTCCATTTAAAAATAGATTACTACAACAAAAACAAAACTTAGAGCAGTCTCATGTTCTTTAGTCTAGCAAAGGTTGATATCCACTGCACATTAAAATTCAAGGGGCCTAACTAATTATACTATTAACTGCAACAGTAAATATCTGGGAACTTTAAAAGTTTGAGTAAGGAGCTAGAGAGACAGCTAAGTAGTTAAGAGTACTTGCTGCTCTTACAGAGGGTCCAAGTTTGGTTCCCAGCATCCACATTGCCTGTAACTCCTGTGTCAAGTGATCCAACACTGTTCTCTTGGCTCTGAGAGCTCATGGTACACACACACACACACACACACACACACACACACACACACACACACAAATGCAAATAAGATAAATCTTTAAAAATGTTTGAATAAGATCTGTTATTAAAATCAGTAGTTTTTACAGGAGATAAACTGGTTCTTGAACTAAATAAAGGTTTTGCTTAAGCTGTTTTATAAACCAAATAAATCACTTCTGTACTTTTGAGGATTAAACATTACCAATGACTTAAATGTTTGACATATGCTGATTTTTCAAGAACAGAACATTTAAAAGCTTATTCCCTAGTTAGAATATGAAGTTAATTACGACCTTATCTTTAACAAATACATTAACATATCCTGAATTACATGTCTATATTCATGTTTAAAAGGAACACATGTAATTTTTTTTCTATAAGTGTAGCATGGTTGAAAAATTGAATATTTTAAATGTATAAGTTAAATATTCTATTCTTACAAATCACCACATTATTCTAATATTATACTCCTGGCTTTGTAGCAAATAACTCATCAACAATGTTTTCATTAAGACCATTAACCATTTAAGAACACATTAAGCCAGGTGGTGTTGGCACAAGCCTTTATTTCCAGAACTTGGGAGGCAGAGGCAGGCATAGCTCTGTGGGTTTGAGGCCAGCCTGGTCTACAGAGCAAGCTCCCGGATAGCCAGAGCTACAAAGAGGAACTTTGTCTTCAAAAACCAACCAACTAATCAACCAACAAAACAAACAAACAAACAAATAAACAAAAACCAAAACACATTAAAATAATATGTATAGGTCTTAAATTTTTTCCATTTGCATTAGATTTCAAAATAGCTGACATCATGACAATATCAGATCTTATTTCTATTTAAAGTCTTTATAAATTACCATGAATGTTTAAATATCTACAATTTACATAAAAAGCTAACATTTTGCCATGTTTATTTTTTCTTTCTTCCTTTTTTTAGACAGGGTCTCATATAGTCTACACTAGCCACAAACTCACTGTTCAGGTGAGGATAGACTTTAACTCTTGATCATCCTGCCTCTGCCACCCAAGTGCTGGGATTACCAGCATTCACCACCATGCCTAGCACTCTCTCTTTCTTTCTTGACAGAATAGACTAAATCTGATACCATGATTTCATATCTAAATATCCCTAAATATTTTGAGATCTATAATCTATCAAATAGGACTTCTCTAACATTTCTATTTTCACATTAAACATTTAGTCATTTATCAATGTCAACTAGTATCTCAGCTATATTCAGAGTATATTAATGGTTAAATTTTCCTCAAATTTTTTCAGCCTCAAATTCAATCACGACTCATATATTAGAAGCTAGGTATGGTGAGGCCCACCTCTTATCCCAGAATTCAGGAAGTTAAGAAGCATCAAATGTGCAAGTAATCAAGTATGAGCTAAAAGCTAAAAGCATTTGCATCAGAGAGGAAATAAACAGATTTGCCATCATCAAAGAAAAGTAGCAAGCAGCACAAGTTTCTGGGACAGGGTTAAGAACCAGCTTCAGATATGTTGTTAGATGCTTGCTTGGTTATCATCCAAACAGTGATGTCAAATAGTCAGCTGAATATATGTCTATATGATCTGGAACTTGCAAAGGAGGACTTAGATGGAGATACAAATGAAACCCATATAAAGTTGGTATTAAAATCTACTAGGCTGGATCAGAATACCACCAAACAAGAGCAGAGAGAACTTATAATACCTTAGAGCTGAGATGGTCCACTACAGAGATGTTGGAAAGAAGAGGAAGATCCAACAAAGGAGACAAAATGTAAAACCATGGACAGAAAAAAAAACAAGATAATATTTATGCAAGAAGCAATGTGAACCGGGTGGAGGTGGTGCATACCTTTAATCCCAGCACTCAGGAGGCAGAGTTCAAGGCCAGCCTGTAGGCAGTTTTCCTGTCCCAACCACCTTCCAAATAATCACTCAGAGGTTTAATATAAATTATAAATGCTTGGCCAATAGCTCAGGCTTATTACTAACTAGCTCTTACAACTTAACCCATTTCTATTAATCTATGGGCTGTTCCGAGGCTTGTGTCTTTTACTCCTATTCCATTTGTCCAATTTGCTCTCCATCTGGCTGGTGACTCCCCTGACTCTGCCCCTTCCTCATCCCATCATTCTCAGTTTGACTTAACCACCTAGCTTTATCCTGTTCAGCTATTGGCCAGTTAGCTTATTTATGAAACCAATCATAGAGACATATATTTACACAGTATACAGAAGGATTATTCCACAGCACCAGCCTGGTCTACAGAGCTACTTCCAGGACACCCAAGGCTACACAGAGAAACACTGTCTCAAAAAACAAAACAAAACAAAAGCAATGTGAAGGAATTCTATCAAGGAAGAGAAGGATTAATGGTGTCAGCTGTTGTATTCAATCAGATCAAGTATGTTTAGAAGAATTAAGTAATAAATTTCATGATGAAGAGGTGAATTTAACAAGAGTGGGTTTGTGAAAAGTAGAAGTATGATTGTGGTAGATCAAGAAAGAACAGGAAGTTGTTAGTAGTTTAAGAAGGTACAAAATACTTGTACAAAAGAATAAGTCAATAAGTGACACATAGTATGAATGCCTTCCAGCAAAAGATTCCACTTGAGACTCATGGTCATGAATTTAAAGTGAAAATGGCCCTTATACTTGCATCTTCCTCAAGTGTTCAGGGAAGACTAGGTAGAAAATGTATTCATTAAGGTTGTTGTTTATCAGAGAAGAAAAACAAAGCAGGAGATGACCAATGGTCAAAAGTATGAGCCAGAGTGATCCTGTGCCCTACAGAAGTTAAGCTAGGACTGGAGGGCATCACCAGTTAAGAAACAGTAAAAAGGGTGATAAGACTAATTCATTGTTGGTCATAAGAGAAAAGATGTTAGAGATGCAAGAAGCATAATCACATAATCTGATAATATGATATGGGAAGTTGGGATTAATTAGTAGAATCAGCATCCAACATTTTATGTCATTCATATTTTTTGCTTTTTTCAGAACCAATGATAGGCATGGTTTTCTTACCTCTGATGAAGAAGGTCGACTTGGATTGAGCGACATATTGACCGGTGTCTCAATAGGATAGTTACCAGGTGGAGTTTTGGATGTTTTCTATATCTTTCATTTAAGCAGCATTAAATGTTTAAATAGATTTTTGGTTTAAGATAGCATTCCAGCTATTTCTGGTCTCTGATGTGTTCAAAGAGTAAAAAGAAAAACATAAAAGCATTAATGTAAACCTAAAATATAAGCTTAGAAATGTATACAATCATATTTTCATTTAAAAAGACACTATACACTAAGTAGGCTAGTAGTTCTAAGAAAACGTACACTCTGTATAGACAGCCTCCTCAACTTATGGTGTGGAAGTGACATTGTCCTTGAATTTTAGAATTGTTGTCTCTTCTTGAGCTAGTAATATGTGACTTGATACCTTCTTGGAATGCTGGGCATTAACAATACAACACAGCTCTACTGTCAGTTACAGGATTACAAAGGTGAGTATGCTTACTAAGCTACAAAATTCAGTAAATTAGTTGTATTAAATGCATTTTATTTTCAGCTTACAATGGAGCCCCATGCCAGTCAAGGATAATAAACTGGTAATTACATTATGATGGATTTTTGACAAGGACATATTTTACTATTTACTAAACAATTCATTTTTATTGGTCAAAAATTTGGGTTAAATACATACATAATGTAGAAATATACTTTTACAAGGGGAAAGCCTGAATTTATATCAATGCTCACTGAATGATGAAAACTGTTTTCTCATATGCATTTCTTTCAGGGCATAGAATAAATGTAAGCAATTGTTCTAGCTGAAAATACTAGTCTTTAAATATATCAAGCATTGTTTTTGTATTATTTCCTGTGGTTTTCCTCATAGAATTCATGGCAATTCATAACAATGCATGATAAAATTAAATATAAATATTACATATTATAAAAATATGATATATTAAATATAAATATGATAAAAACTGAAAAACAGGGTAGTCGAAATATTACTCTAAAAAGAAATTTCCAAAGTTGGCCAATCCTAAATGATACATACACTAACTTAAACAATACTTACACTAACACAATGAAAGCCTTTTTATATCTCAAAGCACTGCTTTACACTGACCTCCAAGTAGTAATTTAAGCCATACAAAATTCAAAACTTTTCTGACCTTGTACTTATCTCAGTTCTGTGAACTACTACTAGATATTACTAACTTTTTTAACAGTATCAAAATTAAAAAAAATATTTTGTGGGCTATATAATCTTTTGAATCAATTGAATATAGAGAAAGAAGCCATGAAGCAGTTATCATAGCCATAAGACATGCTCATAGTATGAGAAAGATGTAGTTTATTGAGGTTTACAAATATATTGTAAAAACAGACTGACCAAGCAAATTGACTGTAACAGGTATACAGAGGGGACACATAGCTGAAACTACTTATAAACAATAAAGGCCAGAAATTTTGCTGCTGAGGTCCTGAGCCTTGGATTTTCTTTCAGTTTGGCCTATGTGTGGGGTAGTTCTAGTTTTGGGGTTTTCACATAGAATCAATTTCCATGACTTGTCGATGTTATCTTTATAATAATAACCCAATGCTTGACTAACTTGAATCTGTTATTAAATCAATAATAAATTTAAATTACAACATAGGCATGATTAGAATTTGGAGTTGATCCTAACCAAATAATTTCACATACTAAATTCTAACATAATATTTGTGATTCTCAAATTATTTATTTATAATAATTGGCTAATGGACAAAGTAATACCAACAATTCAAACAAAAGGAGAATTGATGAGCAAAGAAAAGATGACTATAGAGTTCTAATATAATCTCTCATGTACTACAGAATTTTGCTTTACAACCTTTCTGCCAAGAATGGACAATCAACCTTACCTGGTATACTAATTTATACTAATTTAGTTTGCCTAAAAGTGAGTTCTTTAAGCTGTGGGTGCAGTGCAGGGGAGGACTGCTTGCATAATGTGTTCAAAGTCCTTAGGTTTGAGCCCCCAAAACAACCTGCTAAAAATACAAAATAGAGGGGCTGGAGAGATGGCTCAGAGGTTAAAAACACTGGCTGTCCTTCCAGAGGTCCTGAGTTCAATTCCCAGCACCCACATGGTGGCTCATCACCATCTGTAATGAGATCTGGCACCCTCTTCTGGCCTGCAGGGACACATGCAGGCAGAACATTGTATACATAATAAATAAATAAATCTTAAGAAAAAAAAAATACAAAATAGAGTAAGTACTGAAAAGTATCCCAAGGCCACATCTGGTCTTAGCAGAAAAAGACTACAGAGATCATTACAAATAACTTTGAGACTCAGTTGTAGAGCTAAAATAAAATTTTAAGTATTTCTGGTATTATTCAGAGCAAATAGGATTTGAGTAATTTTAGTAATTGATTTGATACTAGTATATACAAAGAGACACTCAGTGAACTAGAAATCCTAAGTAACCACTAAAATTGGGAGTTTGACATAGGCTATATTTAAATACAGCAGAACCCCACATAAAGCAGTCAAATGGACTGGGCACTAGAAAAGCAGGGTTCTAGTCCTCCATAGCGTGTACAAGACCATTCATTGTGGTCTATGTGCCTTAAATGTGACAAGAAACTGATTTGGGCTCATGAAGACCCTTTCCAATTTTTAAATTCTTTATTCAGGAAGTAAGAGAAATCAGGATATAATCAACCTTATGCCAGATGATGGGAATACTTCTTGACAGGTCTCTCTGATCAGGATAAATTCAGGTTCTATTTCTGTTCTGAGAGTTTTGTCCTGCCTAGTTCATGGGTAACCTAATCAAGTTCTAACCTTCCTAAAAGGTAATTTGTGTTAGCTAAATAAAGTGCCCAAGGACACCCCAGAGCCTATATACTATTAGGTTATTTAAGACTTGTAACACTAATTAGAGAATGAAATCTTGACCTGTTGATTTGGGCCTCTGGCAGCACAGTACATCATGGCAGGGACACAAGACAGAGGAGCTGCTCACCTTATGATAGAAAATGAAAGAGTGAGGAAGAGGCAAGCATCCTAATATCCCCATCAAAGATAGGTTTACCTTCCTTCCACTAGGCCTTACTTCCTAAGGGCCCAGTGTTCCAATAGCACCACAGGCAGGTAACCAAGCTTTAGCATTTAGGCCTTTGGAGTGTATTTAGGATAGAACCCATAGCATGAGGTGAATGCTAACATGGTAAGGTAGAAGGAAAAAAATGTAACATTTTAGAATAAGAATATTTAATACCCCATGGGTAACATGCATAGGTGTTGAACTAAAACACAAGTCTTATGACCCAACTTAGCACTGGCTAAAATTCTTTTAACAAAATTTACTTATGAGTTCCATATTCAATTATGAAAACTAATTACTATATCAATATATGAGCAAAACCATAGAAAGAAATGCATTACATGTATATAATAGGATTAAAACTGAGAAACTTAAATTGTAGTTTTTCTAGAAGCAAGTCTCTCATTTTGTCCAAACTTCAATTTCTGTAGCTACTATAAAGTAGAATAATGTAAACTCAAAAGTCCAGCATTCTCATCACTACATGGTGGAATCTACAAGTATTTTGAGACCTCCTGCTTTTGGTTAAACTACAAAGGCTTGTGAATGTTGAAAATATTTTATTTATTCAATACTGAACTCAGACCCAATGAACAGAAGTTGAATAAGGTGTGGAAGCTAGGAAAATTTAAATTGGCAGTGTTCTGCTGATAAAACACAAAACGGCAAGATTTCTTGGTTGTGTTTTCTTGCCATTCATTGTTAATAGGCTCTCTTGTGTCAAGTTACTTTTGACAATAAAGTCTATCTTTAATCATTTAAAATGTAAACACACAGTAAAGCCTTTGAAATATTTTAGAACATAGTGGAAGATTAAAGAACAAACTTTTATTAGGAGATGTTGATAGTTCATGAACTACATTTAATGCTCAGAGCTTCAGATGCAAATGAACTTGAAGGGGATTCTGTTTTTCCTCCCTTTCTATGCCAATATGTACTGCTTTATAGATATACTATAAAAACTAAGTTAACATCCGGTGTTTGAGACAGCAATACACTCTGTGGCTTCCTAACTCAATAGTTTGGTGAAAGAAAAAAAAAACAAAAACAAAACTTCTTGAGACCAAGACAAAATAAACTTCGTTTATTCCTCAACATTTACTTAGTAGTGTGTACTGTACCATGTAAGATCTTTGAAATGCCTTCCAGCCCTAACATTCCATAGTTCTTAGATATTATTGCAACTAATATAAAGTAGAACATTCCTTAAGTTACACAAGTTTTATCTTAGAAATCTGTGTTGAGATTTTAGCATACAATATAGGCAACAAGGCACAAGATAAAATATTTGTGTTACCTTTCATATTCGTTCATTGATTTATTTATTTTGGTGGTGCAAGCCTTTAATCACAAGGCTTGGAAGGCAGATGCAGATGGATGGATCTCTGTGAGTTCATGGCCAGCCTGGTCTACATAGTGTTTCAGGTTAGCCAGAGCTACAGAGTGAGACCGTGTCTCAAACAAACAATTATGTGTATGAATGTGGGTCTGGGCGTATGTGAATGCAGATGTCCCCAGAATCTAGAAGAGGGCTACAGTACCCCTGGAGCTGGAGTACTGACGCTTGTGAGCTGCCCAGCCTGGGCGCTGGGAACTGAACTCAGGTCCTCTGCAAGAGGACTCAGGTTCGAGTCCTCTAACCGCTCTCTCTCCAGCCTCACTTTTCGTATTCCTTATACATATAATAATTTCATTTCGTTTCAAACTCAAGAACTCCAGGAAGCTTTCTTTCTAACTTCGCCAGTTTAAAGGGCTTGCCGAAGGACACCAGGGCAAGCTGTACAACCAAATTCAAACTACAGTTTCTTACACATTCACTCTAAGAGTTGGGTGAAAAAACCCAAACTTCCAGGGCACATTTTTGTGAATTGGTATTAACTGGTCAGTAGTAATGCGATTTGTCGGCTGAGATTTTTTTCCTCACTATTCAAATGAAACAGCATTTAGGAAACTCATGTTTATAGATGCTAGGTCTCACCCGGGACATTGGAGCTTGAACTAATTTAAAACTTTGAGTGTTTTCTCCTGAAAACCCCTCCGGGGTTTAGTTACAAGCACGAAGTAAGCGATTACAGAGACGTCAGAAGAGCAAACGTGCCCTAAACGCCAAAGCTTTTATTTGGAAAAGCACCGGGACTGACTCCTGAAAGAACGCGGTAACGGGACGGGATGCTGGGCGGCCAGCGCCGCCGGGCGACACGTCCAACCCCAGACCCTCTGGGTCCCCGGGTCCCGCGGCCCCGGGCGGTTACGGCCCTGCCCTC
>CABHPP010144123.1:0-11050 GCA_902168425.1 Peromyscus attwateri
AGAGAACCAGCTCCTACAAGCCATCTTCTGCACCTGTGACTAAATTGTGACCAAATGGTTATAATCAGGTGTGCTTGCATGTCCATAAAGTGTCATTCCTGTGAGGTCTCTCTCGCTTCATCAGTTTATAAGACAAAATAACAGCTGATACTAAAGTAGCAAATTTGAAGAATAAAATAGAAATTCTATGTTGATGACAAGGTTACATGGTTGAAAGAGTGTTTTTTCTTTCTTTCTTTCTTTCTTTCTTTTTGGAGACAGGGTTTCTCTTTATAGCCCTGACTGTCCTGGATCTTGTTCTGTAGACCACACTGGCCTTTAATTCAGAGATCTGCCTGCCTCTGCCTCCCAAGTTCTGAAATTAAAGGAATGTGCCAAGGCAGGAACTCGAGGGAGGAACTGAAGCATGGACCATGAAGGCTCGCTGCTTCCCTCAGCCTGCTTTCTTATACCACCCAGGACCACTGCCCAAAGCTGGCACCACCCCAAATGATCTGGGCCCCCTCATATCAATCATTAATCAAGAAAATGCACTACAGACTAGGCCTATGAGCAATCTGATGGAGGCATTTTCTCAATTGAAATTTTTCCTCCATGACAACTCTATCTTGTGTAAGGTGACAAAAAACTTAATTAGGACAATTTTGAATGTACCTTTTCTGCTTTAAGTTGTTCTGTATTTTATTCACCTAAACAAAAGCAGAGGTGGAATGCCTCTAGTCTAAAAAGACCAACATTTCCTCCAGGTTTATCACAGCAAGAATAAAAGTGTCTTGATTCAATTTACTTGCAGTCTTAGAGGTGGTTTATCATTTTATCTCTTAGCCACCTCCAGCTTCATATGTTTGTTGTGTGATGTTTGCTGGGGAAACATGAATAAACATGTATTTGACAGACCAAAGTTAACAGTTCCACCAGAGTCTAGCTTATTAAACCAGTATTGGTATTAATTATCAGGAGTATGGACAACTCAAAGGCAACAGCATGACCTAAAAGCCCACCTCAGAATGGTTCCTGTATAACTTTCAGACAGCTTGGCTTTAAAGGAAACTTCTCACCAGCAATTGTTCACTGCTTTTAAAGTCGTGGGGGAAGGACTTAAATTAAGTCTTCTAAGTTACAGGAACTTCCTAGGACATGGAAGTTTTGTTTACTTGTTTCTTTTTAAATATTTATTTATTTTGTGTGCATGCACAAACATGCACATGCTGTATATGGATATGGAGATCAGAAGACAACTTTTAAGAACCATTTCTCCCCTTTTACCATTGGCTTCCGAGGATCAAACTCAGGTTATCAGGGGTAGTGGCAAGTGCTTTTACATTGAGCCATCTCCTTCCTAAATCTCTCTCTCTCTTTTTTTTTTTTTCCTAAGTATTAATGAACCTCTCTTCAGGATGGAATGCTTGAAATCAGATTACTACACAGCATCATCTTGTATGCAATTCATAATGCACTTTATTTCTCAGGAATTGTCAACACAGTTGACATAGAGTTTATTCTGTGTTTGGTTCCTTTCATTGCCAGCAGCATTAGAGGATTCTTTTCATTCTGTTCCTTTGCCATCAGACTATCATAGAACAGGCCTGGGAGTATAGGTCAGTGATAATAAAGTGTATGCCTACAATGTACTAGACCCTGGGTTTAATCTCCAGCACCACTACCCAAACCAAGTTGTATAGTATATATGCTAATGTACTTGTCTATTATCTTCCCACAGTAAAGCATACTCTTCCGACAGGCAGTGGTGGTGCACACCCTTTAATCCCAGCACTTAGGAAGCAGAAGCAGGTTGATCTCTAGGTCAACTTAAATCCACAGAGAGTTTCAGGACAGCCAGGGCTACACAAACCCTATCTCAAACAAACAAACAAAAACCATAATCTTCAGAAGAACATTAGGAGTCACTGCTAAATCCTCAATGCTTAGTTTCTCAGAATGTATTTGTTGTTTAACAAAGTTGCCCCACAGAAGAAATAGAACACTGAATCAGAATCTCTTGGAAGGCATTATGTAAATTATTTGTAAATTATATCTTGACTATCTTCCTGTAAGCCTCTGATTGGTTTATGCTGACACAGTCCTTCAGTGGGACTGAACACAATATTGAGCCTGCATCAGAAAATCAAGATACATAGCTGCTTCCTCATATTGTTTTAAGTTCTCCATTTAATGGGTTCTTTTTCAAAATATTTTATTGGACAATTTCATCTTCATAATCATTTAAAATCTTAGAAATTTTGATAGTTTTTATACCAAAAAGATACCTTATTTACACCCTTTCCCTACATACTGGGGACTGAACCCAGGGCCTTGCACATGCTGGCAAGTTCTCCATCACTGAAATATGTACCCAAACCCTTCTCTAACAAATACCTTTTGGGCTTAGGGAGACAACTCAGTTGGTAAGATGCTTGCTACAGGAGCGTGAGGACCTTAGGCAGGTTGATTTGTGGGTGTTCGAGCCTAGCCTCTTCTACATAGTGAGTACCCAGCCAGGTAGGGCTGCATAGTGAGACTTCTGCCTGTAAAGCAAACAAGTTTTTTATTTTTTGTGAGGCACGTTCTTAAGTTGTTCTGAGTGTTAATAGCTGCAGCTAATACATTTTCTTTTTAGTGAAATGTTTTTAGTGAAGGAATACCTTATCTACCTGTTAGTTTCCATTTCTGTCAAACCTTTGGCTGGTTTGTTGTTGTTGTATATGTGTATTGTTAAAGTGGTACTGTCTTGGTTGGGTGAGAGATGGCTCACTGTGTAAAGGCACTTGCTGCCAACCCTTATGACCTGAATTTAATCCCTGGAACCCATATGGTGGGAAGAATAAACCAATTCCCAAGTTTCCCTCTGATCTCCACATGTAAACTGTGGTGCATGTGTGCTCATATGCAGATGTGTACACATACATAAATAAATAAATGATATAAAAAGGTTGTTTTGTTTTGTTTTGTTTTAAAGCTGTAGGTCAGCTGAGTGGTGGTGGAGCACGCCTTGCCTCTTGGGAGGCAAAGGCAGGCAGATCTCTGTGAGTTGGAGGCCAGCCTGGTCTACAGAGTAAGTTCCAGGACAGCCAGGGCTGTTACACAGAGAAACCCTCTCTCCAAAAACAAAAACAAAAAAAGCTATGGGTTCTGAGTCTCCCTGTGTCACACAAACTGATCTCAAATGCCTGGGTTTCAGCAATGCTCCTGCTTCATTTCTGACTAACTGACCCTATATGCATACACTGCTATGCTCAGCTTCCTTTGGCTGTTTTGATTACAGTAGTTTTCATTTATCCAAAAAAAAAAAAAAAAAAAAACACACACATTCTGTTCTCAGTAGGTATCTGAAGCCACAGATGAATCCTGTTTATACTGTTTTCCCATATTTTGTTCCTACATAATACAAATTAATGCCTTTTTCGTATTTTACCTAAGTACTTACTACTCACCCATATGGTGGGAAGAATAAACCAAGTACTTCATAATTTCATGGATAAAAAATTTATTATTACAAACTATAGAAATCACTATAGGTTTTTTTTTCTCCTTTCCTTATTAAATTGAGAGCTTAACCTTTTTGATTAAAGATAGAACTTTATGCCTGATAGTGGTGGCACACACCTTTTAATCCTAGCACTTGGGAGGCAGAGGCAGATGGGACTCTGTGAGTTCAAAGACAGCCTGGTCTACAGAGTGAGTTTCAGGACAGCCAGGGATACACAGAGAAACCCTTTCTTCAAAAACAAACAAACAAAAAGCTCTTCTTTACTATATTCAAATTGTGAGCATTATTTCTTCCACATATGTGCCCATTATTAACAAAGTAAGGACTTTTGGAATGTTACTTAGAACTGTGATAATGAGATAGCACATCTTTCTACACTGTACTACCTGAATGCACACAATCTCAAGAATCTAAGATAGTAATCTGATAACATGCTGCTACTAAATGATCAATGCAGTGTGAACAGTGTGAGTATGTCTCAGATCTGATGGAGCTGGAAAATGGAAAGTTTTATCATGCTACTCAAAACTGTATGTAGTTTAAAACTGATGAATTGTTTGTCTTGAATTTGTGTCTAATATTTTGGACTGGTTGACTATGGGAAACTGAAGCTGGAAAGTGAAACTAAGGATGAGGGTGGAAAGCTGCTATGTTTATTTGTCTTGTTTATATTTTACCTCTGTTTTTGCCACAAATGAAAATTGAATGGAAGAGCCTTGCAGATCTGAAAGACATGTCTATTCTTCTTAGAACTAACTTAATGCAGTTATCTCCAAGACTAGATCATTAGTTTTCTTTGGTAATGACAAAAGATTTTTTATTTTTAGAAATAGGATATTTAAAATAAAAACAAAATAATTGAGTAAGAGGGAAACGTATGGGGTAAAACATGTCTGTAAGCCCAGTAGTTAGGGGATTAGGAATTAAGGCCATCATCACCTACCTAGCAACTTTGAGACTAGCCTGTCTCCCTCCCACCACCACCACCACACCACACCACACCCCACACCCCCCCACCAAAAAAACAAAAACAAAAACAAAATATAAGTAAAGGTAAGTGAGATGACTCAGTTTGATTACTAGAACCCACATGGTAGAAGGGGAAAATTGACTTCTACAAGTTGTCCTCTGACCTCCACAAGTATACATAATATAGTATGTCACCCTCCCCCACATAGATAACATATTGTGGAAATTTTTAAACACAAAAGTCACACACACTCACACACAAAAGACTGAGAATGGTAATTAAATGGGTAAGCTATGTTCTCAGTGCTAGACACTGCTAAAATAAATAATTCCATGTATCAAGGACTGGCCTCCAATGTATTGTGTTCCTGGAGCCAAATGCATCTTGAAACCTTGGTTAATTTTTTTACTGTACTGAGTAGGGTGTTGTGGAATAGTCCTTTAACTGTGTAAAGGTATTTATGCTGTATTTATTTAATGATGTAAAGATGTGTTGCTTTACCTGCCTAAGGCACCTAATTGCTCTAATAAAAAGCTGAACAACCAATAGCTAGGCAGTAGAGGGATAGGCAGGACTGGTGGGCAGAGAGAGTAAATAGAGAAAGAAAAAGAGAGAGACGAGAACAAGGGAGAAAAAGGGAGATACCTGAGGCCAGGCAGACAGCCGCCAGCCAGCCAGACGAGGAGGAAGCAGTGAAAGTAGGACATACAGAATGAAAGAAAGGTAATAATCCCCAAGACAAAATGTAACTGAAGAGAAACAGTTAAGTTAAAAGAGCTAGCAAGAAACCAGCCTAAGCTAAGGTTGAGCATTCATAACTAATATTAAGTCTTCATGTCATGATCTGGGAGCTGGTTAGTGGCCTAACAGAAAGCCTGCTACATTAGGGCTCTGTAAAACAGAGTTGCCATCTTGCTTTGAAAAACACAAGTAGAGCTGGAGAGGTGACTCAGAGGTTAAGAGCGCTGCCTGTTCTTCCAGAGGTCCCGAGTTCAATTTTCTATAGTGTCTGAGTGCAGACAGAACACTGTCTACCTAATCCATAAATCTGGAAAAAAAAAAAAAAGAAAGAAAGAAAAACACAAGTAAACCAGGCTTGATGGAGTACGTCTTTAATCCTGGCACTTGTGAGGCAGAGACAGGTAGATCTCTGAATTTAAGGCAGCCTGGTCTAGATAGTGAGTTCCAGGTCAGCCAGGGCTACACAGAGAAGCCCTGTCTCAGTAAATAAATAAGTAGATGGATGGGTAGGTGGGTAGGTGGGTGGGTGGGTGGATTGGATAACACAAGTGAGGGAATGGAGAGATTGCTTAGCAGTTAGGAGCACTGGCTGCTCTTCTAGAGGACCTATGTTTAATACCTGGCACCCTCATGGAGGCTTAAAACCATCAATGACTCCAGTCTCGGGAGATCTGACACCCTCTTCAGACTGCCAAGGATATTGCACATGTGTGGTGCACAAACAGATGTGCAGGCAAAATACCCATACACACAAAATAAAAATAAAAGTTTAAAAGTAAATTTTTAAGCACAAAACGGGACATAGTAGTACATGCTTATAATTCTTTTACTGGAGGTGGAGGCAGAAGGATCAGGAGTTCAAATCCAGCTTTACATAGTAAATTCAAGCTTAGCATAGGCTACATGAGACTGTGTGGGGTCCCCCCTCTTTCCAGTAAAAAAATAAGGGGGAGCTGAGGATACACTGTACAAATATGTGGACCTGAGTTTAGAGCCCAAGCACCTACAGAAAAAGTGGAGTGTGACAAGGGTGTACCTTTAATTTCAATACTGGGAAGGTGGAAACAAGCAGAATCTTGGATCTCTAGCCCAGCATAATCAGTGAGCTCCAGGGTAAGTGAGAAACCATGTCTTAGAGCTAGGCAGTGGTAGCACATGCCTTTAATCCCAGTACTTGGTATGTGGGGGTAGTATGACTCAAATTGTAATATTTTGTTCCTTGGCCATAAATTGGACCCTGAAGTAGGATTCCTGGTCTCATCACTTGGATTCTCAAAGGACATCACAGATCTTGTTCCGTCAAAGAGCAGTCTAGACATAGGGGATAGAGAAGATCAACCAGCTAAACTACAGAATTGCCACAAGGCAAATATTTGATGTTTCCCTCAAAATTTCTGTTCTCTACTTCATTTCTTGCTCTTTTCCTTTTGTCCTGTTTGTTTGCTTGTTCCTTTGTGACAGGCTTACAATGTAATGTAGGCTGGCCTTGAACTCATGATCCTCCTACCTCAGCTTAACAGGTGTGTGCCACTATACCTTGCTTGTATGTGATATTACACATACACACACACCAGGTCACATTATGTAATTGTGTAACTCTGCTTTGCCTGAAGCTTGCTATGTAGACCAATCTGGCTTCAACTCAGAGATCCACCTGCCCCCTGAGTTCTAAAATTAAAAATCTGTGCCACCTTGCTCTTGTCTAGTTTTGGCCTTTGGCAATAGTTACTTTTATAAAATATTTGAACCATAACATAATCCTTGCTTTGCATTGGTGGGGTGGAGGGTGCAGGAGACATGGGACAGACTTGACTGCTAGACCCAAAAGAGTTCTATAAAAAGTATGCTTTTGTGGCTGGGTGGTAGTGGCACACGCCTTTAATCCCAGCACTCAGGAGGCAGAGCCAGGCAGATCTCTGTGAGTTCGAGGCCAGCCCGGTCTACAGCTCGAGATCCAGGACAGGCACCAAAACTACACGGAGAAACCTTGTCTTGAAAAACCAAAAAAAAAAAAAAAAAAGTATGCTTTTATTGTCAAAGAGCTGTCATATATTTGATTGCTTTGCAGTGCTGGGAATTGAACCTAGGGTCTTGCTTGTGTTAGGCAAGCAAGCAGTCTACCACTGAGCCATGTATGCTTTCAACTCCAATATATCTGTTTTAAAAAGATGTTATAGGAGCTAGGCCTGTGATACATACATATAATCATAGCACTTACATAAGGAGGTGGAGATAAAAGAATAAGAAGTTCAAGACCAGCCTGGGCTACTAGACCAGTAAATAAATAGCTTATTTTACTTTTATGGTACTTGAATGTACTAGTAACAGCCACTTGATAGCAACCGTTTACTTCACAGCAAAACACCTAAAGTAATTGTAGAAACTTTAAGAGCAGAACTATCACTTTGAGAGCTAGTTTGGGAGCTCAACAGTGCTTTCAAGAAGTAAGGTCTGATGAGCATAGTAGCACGTGCCTGTAATTCCAGCTCTCAGGAGGCTGAGGCAAGATGATCATAAGTTTGAGGCTAATGTGGGCTATATGGTGAAACTCTGTCTTTAAGCTATATCAACAACAAGGACTAGAGAGGTGACTCAATAATTAAGAGTATATACTACTCCTGCAGAAGACCTGTATTTAGTTCCTACCACCCAACATCAGGTGGGTGGCAACTACTTATAACTGAAGTTCCAGGGAGGCTCTATCCTCTAGTCTCCTTGGGTCTCTGCATTCACATGCACAGACACATACACAATAAAAAGAAATCTTAAAAAATAACAGGCCGGGCGGTGGTGGCGCACGCCTTTAATCTCAGCACTTGGGAGGCAGAGGCAGGCGGATCTCTGTGAGTTCAAGGCCAGCCTGGACTACAGAGTGAGTTCCAGGCTAGGCACAAAGCTACACAGAGAAACCCTGTCTCAAAGAAAAAAAAGAAGAAAGCAGAATCCTTTGATAACAGTCTCTGTAAACTCATTCTGGGTCCATTGCCTGTGAATTTCTTTAATCTTTTATCTTCAGCATCTTCAGAAACTACCTCATTGATGTAGCAAATGTCATGAAGCAGAGAAAGCCTAGTTAAAAAGAAAATCTTACTTTTCTACTATATATATTGCTAACTAGCTCTGTAATCTTGGATAGGCTATTCCATGTGAATAGGTTTTACACATAGTCGACTCAGGAGAATCGAGTGAAGTTGAGATGATAGTTACGAAGAATGACTTTGTAATGAATTGTTCTATAAATAAAGGTCATTATTTCCAGTCAACAGTGCTGGTTCTCAGCCATCAGTGACCTCATCCTCTCATTCTGTGTTTGCAAGAAAAGTCAGCAAAGGGATTGTGATTTTTCAGTGTGAGTTACAATCACAAAACTTACATATTTTCTTCTACTTATGAACCTCTTTCTTTCTCTGTGTACTTTAATGTTTAATGGAAAGGT
This sequence comes from Peromyscus attwateri, assembly GCA_902168425.1. Lineage (NCBI taxonomy): Eukaryota > Metazoa > Chordata > Mammalia > Rodentia > Cricetidae > Peromyscus > Peromyscus attwateri. The sequence goes on from CABHPP010144123.1 coordinate 8,635, forward strand.
CTTCTATGTTATGCAGCAATCATAGTCTCAGTGGTGGCAGTGGTCTTGTACTTCCCAGTACCTTAAGAATTCTTGAGGCTTGGTTACTAGAAAGTGGAGCATATCTTATTGCTATCCTGGAGCTCCAGCCTCCAGACAGCACAGGATTGGTTTAAAAAAAAAAAAAGAAAGAAAGAAAGAAAGAAAATCCACAGTGTTGGTATAAATTAGACTTTTCTATCTGAGGGGCTTAGGAAAAAGACACACTCAAACCTGTTGATGGTTTCTTTTCTCTTTATTTTTCGTGTTGGCTCCTCTTTGTTCTTCACAGGTAATATATACCCAATAGACTCTTTCGTGTTGAATATAGGAGTTACATTTTAAGGTCATATTCCAATTTTTAAGAAAATGATAGGAAAAAAAAAAGAGTCATCCCAACAACAGACAAGTAATAAATCTTAACTTCCTAATTGGTAGGGAGTTAAACACTGTCCTATGTTATCAGTCAGACCTAAGCTGGCACTGAGATTAAGATGCTTTGCACCTTTTTTTTTTTTTTTTATCAGCCCAAGACTTTAATTTTCTCATGACTGTTTTTTTTTTCACTTTTTTTTTAAATTTATTTTTCTATTATCAGCTTGATACAGTATAAATTCTTATCCTAATGGTAAAATCTTTCATTGAGGCTTGCCCAGTAATTGAGTAAAACCAAAACTTATTATAAGCCACAGTCATCCTAGGGTCCCCTCTGCTATGTAGCCTCCCTGGTTCTGTGGGTTGCAGTCTGATTGTTCTTTGCTTTATATCTAGTATCCACTTATGAGTGAGTACATACCATGTTTGTCCTTCTGAGTTTGGGTTACCTCTCTCAGGATGATACTTTTTTTTCCAGAGCTGAGGACCAAACCCAGGGCCCTGCGCTTGCTACACTCTACCACTGAGCTAAATCCCCAACCCCAGTATGATATTTTCTAGTTCCATCCATTTGCCTGCAAATTTCATGCTGTCATTGTTTTTCTCTGCTGAGTAGTACTCCACTGTGTATATGTACCACATTTTCTTCTTTTTTTTTTTCTTAAGATTTATTTATTGTGTATACAATGTTCTGTCTGCATGTATGCCTGCTGGCCAGAAGAGGGTTCCAGATCTCATTACAGATGGCTGTGAGCCACCATGTGGTTGATAGGAATTGAACTCAGGACCTTTGGAAGAGCAGCCAGTGCCCTTAACCGCTCAGCCGTATCTCCAGCCCCCACATTTTCTTAATCCATTCTTCAGTTGACAGGCATCTAGGTTGTTTCCAGGTGCTGCTATGAACATAGTTGAGCATGTATCTTTGTGGTATGATTGAGCATTCCTTGGGTATATGCCCAAGAGTGGTATGGCTGGATCTTGAGGTAGATTGATTCCCAATTTTCTGAGAAACCGCCGTACTGATTTCCACAGTGGTTATACAAGTTTGCATTCCCACCAACAGTGGAGGGGTGTTCCCTTTGATCCGCATCCTCTCCATCATTGACTGTTATTAGTGTTTTTGATCATAGCCATTCTGACGGTGTAAGGTGGTAGTTTTGATTTGCATTTCTCTGATGATTAAGGATGTTGAGCATTTCTTTCAATGTCTTTCAGCCATTTGTGATTCTTCTTTTGAGAATTCTCTGTTTAGCTCTTCAGCCCATTTTTTAATTGGGTTGTTCAGTATTTTGGTGTCTAGTTTTTTGAGTTCTTTATATACTTTGGAGATCAGTCCTCTGTCAGATGTGGGGTTGGTGAAGGTCTTTTCCCATTCTGTAGGCTATCTTTTTGTCTTATTGACCATGTCTTTTGCCCTACAAAAGCTTCTCAGTTTCAAGAGGTCCCATTTATTAATTGTTGTGCTCAGTGTCTGTGCTGCTGGTGTTATATTTAGGAAGTGATCTCCTGTGCCAATGCATTCAAGAGTACTTCCTACTTTCTCTTCTATTAAGTTTAGTGTAGCTGGATTTATGTTGAGGTCTTTGATCCACTTGGATTTGAGTTTTGTGCATAGTAACAGATATGGATCTATTTTTAATCTTTTACATATTGACATCCAGTTATACTAGCACCATTTGTTGAAGATAACTTTCTTTTTTCCATTCTATAGTTTTGGCTTCTTTGTCAAAAATCAGGTGTTCATATGTGCATGGATTAATGTCAGATTCCATTGGTCTGTATGTCGGGTTTTTTTTTGTTGTTGTTTTGTTTGTTTTTGGGTTTTTTTTTTTTTTTTGAGACATGGTTTCTCTGTGTAGCATTGCGCCTTTCCTGGAACTCACTTGGTAGCCCAGGCTGGCCTCAAACTCACAGAGATCCGCCTGGCTCTGCCTCCCGAGTGCTGGGATTAAAGGCGTGCGCCACCACCGCCTGGCTGTATGTTGGTTTTTATACCAGTACCAAGCTGTTTTTATTACTATAG
>CABHPP010144123.1:11150-38574 GCA_902168425.1 Peromyscus attwateri
TTTTTTTTTTTTTTTTTTAAAGATTTATTTATTTATTATGTTTGCAGTGTTCTGTTTGCATGTATCCCTGCAGGCCAGAAGAGGGCACCAGATCTCGTTACAGATGGTTGTGAGCCACCATGTGGTTGCTGGGAATTGAACTCAGGACCTCTGCAAGAACAGTCAGTGCTCTTAACCTCTGAGCCATCTCTCCAGCCCCAAGATTGCCATTTTTACTATGTTAATCCTACCTATCCATGAGCATGGGAGATCCTTCCATTTTCTGATATCTTCTTCAAATTTTTTCTTTAGAGATTTAAAGTTCTTATCAAAAAGGTCCTTCACTTGTTTAGTTAGTGTTATCCCAAGGTATTTTATATTATTTGTGGCTATTATAAAGGGTGATGTTTCTCTGACTTCTTTCTCAGCCCTTTTATCATTTGTGTATAGGAGGGCTACTGATTTTTTTGAGTTGATCTTGTATCCTGCCACTTTACTGAATGAGTTTATCAGCTATAGGAGTTCCCTGGTAGAATTTTTGGCGTCAGTTATGTATACTATCATATCATCTGCAAATAGTGAAAGTTTGACTTCTTCCATTCCAATTTGTATCCTTTTGATCTCCTTTTGTTGTCTTATTGCTCTAGCTAGAACTTCAAGTACTATATTGAATAAATATGGGGAGAGTGGACAGCCTTTGAGTGGAATCGCTTTGAGTTTCTCTCCATTTAATTGGAGGTTGGCTGTTGGCTTGCTGTAAATTGCCTTTATTATGTTTAGGAATGTTTCCTTGTATTTCTGATCTCTCTAAGACCTTTATCATGAAGGGATGTTGTATTTTGTCAAAGGCTTTTTCAGCATCTAATGAGATGATCATGTGGTTTTTTTCTTTCAGTTTGTTTATATAGTGTATTACATTGACAGATTTTCGTATGTTGAACCATCCTTGCATCCCTGGGATGAAACCTACTTCGTCATCGTGGATAATTTTTTTGATGTGTTCTTGGATTCGGTTTGCCAATATTTTGTTGAGTATTTTTGCATCAATGTTCATGAGGGAGATTGGTCTGTAAATCTCTTTCTTTGTTGCATCTTTGTGTGGTTTGGGTATCAGGGTAACTGTAGCCTCATAAAAAGAATTTGGTAATGTTCCTTTTGTTTCTATTGTGTGGAACAATTTGAAGAGTATTGGAATTAGTTCTTCTTTGAAAATCAGGTAGAATTTGCACTGAAACCATCTGGTCCTGGGTTTGTTTTTGGTTGAGAGACTTTTGATGACTGTTTCTATTTCTTCAGGGGTTATTGGTCTATTTAAATAGTTTATCTGGTCTTGATTTAACTTTGGTATGTGGTATCTATCCAGAAAATTGACCATTTCTTCCAGATTTTCCAATTTTGTGGAGTACAGGTTTTTGAAGTATGATCTGATGATTCTCTGGATTTCCTGGTTGTCTGTTGTTTTTTCCCCCTTTTCATTTCTGATTTTGTTAATTTGGGTGCTCTCTCTTTGCCTTTTGGTTAATTTGGCTAGGAGTTTGTCTATCTTGTTGATTTTTTTTCAAAGAACCAACTCTTTGTTTCATTGATTTTTTTTTTTTTTTGTATTGTTCTCTTGGTTTCTATTTCATTGATTTCAGCCCTCAATTTGATTATTTCCTGGAGTCTATTTCTCCTGGGTGAGTTTGTTTCTTTTTGTTCTAGAGCTTTCGGTTGTGCTGTTAAGTCATTGGTATGAGATTTCTCCATCTTCTTTATGTGTGCATTTAGAGCTATGAATTTTCCTCTTAGCACTGTTTTCATAGTGTCCCATAAGTTTGGGTATGTTGTACTTTCATTTTCATTGAATTCTAGGAAATCTTTAATTTCTTTCTTTATTTCTTCCTTGACCCATTGGTGTTTCAGGTGGTCATTATTCAGTTTCCATGAGATTGTAGGCTTCCTATAATTTTTGTTGTTGTTGTTGAATTCTAACTTTAAGGCTTAGTGGTCCGATAAGATACAGGAGGTTATTCCAGTGTTTTTTTATCTGTTGAGATTTGCTTTGTGACCAAGCATGTGGTCAATTTTAGAGAAGGTTCCATGGGGTGCTGAGAAGAAGGTATATTCTTTTGTGTTAGGATGGAATGTTCTGTAGATACCTATTAAGTCCATTTGAGTCATAACATCTGTTAGGTCCTCCCTCTCTCTCTCTCTCTCTCTCTCTCTCTCTCTCTCTCTCTCTCTCTCATGCCAAATGCCCTTTATTGAAGGAGGGAGGAGGCTTACAGCACAATGGGGGAACCCCGGACGGCAGAAGTTCACTACTGATGTTTTGCAATCGTGCATCTAAGCTGTTAACGCCCAATATACAGGATACACAGACAAGGAACTTCCCTTAAGCATTCAGGAGGGTGGAACCCGGCAGGGAATTAGCATAGGGAGGATATCAAGGTCAAGGTCGGCAAGCAAGGCAACAGTTACCCAAAATGGGAGCCAGGACCCCACAGGTCCCCCCTTTTACTAAAAAATGAGCTTCTGACTTAGGTTGCTTGGGACATCAGCAGGTCACCTTACCCATCATGGAGACACCTGCCCAGACCACACAGGCGCTCTGTCTTAGGTTGGTGAATGCCCCCCAGGCATTACCTGTCTCTGAATACTCATTATCATATATGCTCAATTGTGTGTGAGCTGCAGAGTTAACTGCTGCCAAAGATCTCAAAGTGGCGCTGGGCTTGCAATGTGTGTTCGACACAGAAAAGACCAACAGAAGTCCTAACCCATCCATAGCCAGTAGGCTAAAGGCAACTGAGCCATTCCCTTCCTTAACAAGCTTTACTGCAAATTGGAGTCCTTGTAAGATGGTATCCCAAGGGGCTGGAGAGATGGCTCAGCGGTTAAGAGCACTGACTGCTCTTCCAAAGGACCTGGGTTCAATTCCCAGCACCCACATGGCAGCTCACAACTGTCTGTAACTCCAGTTCCAGAGAACCCTCACACAGACATACATGCAGACAAAACACCAATGCACATAAAATAAAAATAAATAAATTATTAAAAAAAAAGATGGTATCCCAAAAGCAAATGGAATTTGAGTTTATAAATTTATAACTTTCAAAGCCAATCGAAACGTATATAACTATTGAATTAAATTTATCATGTCCAATAGAATGAAAGATTAACTAATTGTGGTAGCTACTTTTGCTGCCAGGGTCTTCATTGTGCTAGCTGTAGTAACCAATTATGAAATGGCAATCCCAGAAACAGTAGCAGCTGTGTCTGCTACTGCTATAACAGCAACAACGGCAGCAGCAATGTCAAATTCTCTTCTGGAGCTTGTGGGCATCCACTGGTGTGGACATAACTCCAGGAACACAACCGCCAAGGCCCATTTTTCTTGATCCCAGCACGCCTTTATTTCTTTGTTAAGTTTCAGTCTGGTAGATCTGTCTTTTGGTGAGAGTGGTATGTTGAAATCTCCCACTACTAATGTGTGGGGTTTGATGTGAGTTTTAAGCTTTAGTAATGTTTCTTTTATGAATGTGGGTGCCTTTGTATTTGGGGCATAAATGTTCAGAATCGAGACTTCATCTTGGTGGATTTTTCCTGTGATAAATATGTAATGGCTATCCTGATCTCTTTCGATTGATTTTAGTTTGAAGTCTATTTTATTAGATATTAGGATAGCTACACCAGCTTGTTTCTTAGGTCCATTTGATTGGAAAGCCTTTTCCCAGCCCTTTACTCTGAAGTTGTGTCTGTCTTTGAAGTTAAGGTGTGTTTCTTGTATGCAGCAGAAGGATGGATCCTGTTTTCTTATCCATTCTGTTAGTCTGTGTCTTTTTATAGGTGAGTTGAGACCATTGATATTGATGGGTATTAATGACCAGTGATTGTTAATTCCTGGGGTTTTTTTTTTGTGGTAGTGTTGCATTTTCCTTCTTTGGTATTTGTTGGTGTGGGATTATCTATTGCCTGAGTTTTCATGGGTGTGTTTAGCTTCTTTAGGTTGGATTTTTTCCTTCTAGTGCTTTCTGTAGGGCTGGATTTGTGGATAGGTATTGTTTAAATCTGGTTTTATCATGAAATATTTTGTTTTCTCTGTCTATGGTGATTGAGAGTTTTGCTGGGTATAATAGTCTGGGTTGGCATCCGTGGTCTCTTAGTGTCTGCATAACATTTGTCCAGGACCTTCTAGCTTTCATAGTCTCTATTGAGAAATCTGGTGTTATTCTGATGGGTTTGCCTTTATATGTTACTTGGTCTTTCTCCTTTGCAGCTCTTAATATTTTTTCTTTGATCTGTATGTTTAATGTTTTGATTATTATGTGGCGAGAGGACTTTCTTTTTGGATCCAGCCTATTTGGTGTTCTGTAAGCTTCTTGTATCTTCATAGGTATTTCTTTCTTTAGGTTAGGAAAGTTTTCTTCTATGATTTTGTTGAATATATTTTCTGTGCCTTTGAGTTGGTATTCTTCTCCTTCTTCTATCCCTATTATTCTTAGGTTTGGTCTTTTCATGGTTTCCCAAATTTCTTGGACGTTTTGTGTTATGACTTTTTTGTCTTCAGTGTATTATTTGACTGACGAATCTGTTTTCTCTATTGTGTCTTCAGTGTCAGAGATTCTCTGTTCCATCTCTTGTATTCGGTTTGTTATACTTGTTTCTGTAGTTCCTGTTCGTTTAGTCAGGATTTCTATTTCCAGCATTCCCTCAGTTTGTGTTTTCTTTATTGTATCAATTTCAATTTTCAAATTTTGAATTGTTTCCTTCATCTGTTTAATTACTTCTTCTTGGCTTTCTTTGATTTCTTCCAATATTTTTTTTCCAATATTTTCGGTTTTTTCTTCCATTTCTTTAAGGGAATTTTTCCTTTCCTCTTTAAGGGACTCTATCATCTTCTTAAACTCATTTTTAGGATTGATTTCTTCTGCTTCGGTATGTTCAGGTCTTGCAGGTGTAGAATCGCTAGGTTCTGATGGTGTCATATAGGTCTTTATGTTGTTGCCTGTATTTTTGCACTGGCATCTACTCATCTCTTCCTCTGCTCGGTGTAGGCCGTGTCTGTGTCTGACTGAAGGTGCCTCTCTTGTTCTAATTGTTAGTCTTGGTCCACTAGGAGTTCTTGGTTAAATCGGTGCTGTTGGGCTCTGTTTCTTTGGGAGCAGCTTTGTTCAATCAGTGTTAGTGGGTTCTGTCTCAGGGAGCAGTTGTTCCCAGTTGGTGCAGGGTGTTCTTATGGTTTCAGTGGTTGTTAGGTTCGTAGGGTTTTTTGTTTGTTTGTTTATTTGTTTTTTGGTGGGGGAGTAGGGAAAGGTAGCTGTCTGGTCCCTGGGACTCCGATGGGTAGGACCTAGGGGCTAGAGACCTGATCTTCCAGTCCGGAGATGGGGGCTTACCTGTTCCCAGTGGGTATAGTGTAGGCTTATGATTCTGGTGATCTGGTTCGGTGGCTGGGCGGTGCCTTCTATCAAGGATTATTCCCCCCCCCCCCCCCACAGGGTTTCTCTGTGTAGTTTTGGTGTCTGTCCTGGATCTCGCTCTGTAGACCAGGCTGGCCTCGAACTCACAGAGATCCACCTGCCTCTACCTCCTGAGTTCTGGGATTAAAGATGTGCGCCACTACCGCCTGGCCCGGGGCGGCGCCTTCTTTTGTGTTCTCAGGTCACGTTTTGCTCATTCGTCAACTCCTCAGCTGATCTTGTTTCCTCAGACTACAGACTGTAGGATTCTGAATCCTCTCCCGAATGGATATCAGCTGAGCAGGTTGTTTAGTAGGGTAATCTCACTAACACCTCCAAGTTGTTGGGTTTCGTAGGATCGGCAGCTGGGCCCTGGGTTGGCCTCAGACTGAGTGTTCGGTTCCGTTCTGGTTGTGTCCCACGGAGATGTCTCCTTCCCCGGGTGCTGGGATTAAAGGCATCCCTGTTCCAAGCTCTTAATCTCCTTGTTTTCACTAACTCCTCAGCAGGTAAAAGCTCAGTTTCTGGTCTTTATTACAACCGCGTCTCAGCCGCCGCTCTCAATGCTTTGTACCTTTAACCTTGGTTCAACAAATCAGACAGCTGGCTATTTATCCTTGTGAACTGGACTGCATTTCCTGGGAACAGTTTATTTAAAAACCCAATAGTAAGGCGCCTGGTCTAATCTGAAATTACTTTGAAGCTTTAAATTAGCTAATGGTATAAAAGCTGTCTTAGAGCTGGAAATATAGCTATTTTCCTATGTCAACCTGAGCTATGATATAAAACAGGTCCTAAGCATCTCACAGTCCTTGTGGAACAATAGGCCTAGTTATGAAAAATATCCTGGTGTTTTTATTCATCAAAATTATACACCTTAGGGAGAAATCTTTTTCCTGACAATCCACAGATATAAATGTGCCCAGTAGATGGAATATATTCATGAGATGAACACATTACAATATAGGCAGTGGGAGATTCCCCACACCAAATACATTGTAACAGCAAGCATGCAGGGACACAAGAGAAGCTCAATACATCCTGGAGTCTGTATTCTTGTAAGCCTTGCTTGAACGAGACATATCCATCAGAGAGATAGTCTTCTGGTAGACTGACACCTGAACTTCAATTGCCATCTGCTGCACCTCTGACATGTCTACAGGCTACCAGCAGTATCTCGAGTCTGAACTCTAACTCAAGTTCTCACAGGCTGACTGTCTCTAAGAGCAGCTAGTGAAAAAGAAAATGACATAGATGCTTGAATTTAGTAGCCTTCAGACTTGGAATTTGCTCCACTTCAGTATCAGTGCAGTAGAGAGTGAGTTGTTGATTTGCCATTCTCAGGCATAAGTATGTATGCCTTTTTGCGGCTTCTCATTAAAACTCTTGGAAATATACTTTGGAATACCTACATGTGATTTTTGCCAAGTGAGGGTGCACTGGCTGGTTTTGTGTAACAACTTGTCACAAGCTAGAGTCATCAGAGAGGAGGGAGCCTCAGTTGAAGAAATGCCTCCATGAGATCCAGCTGTAAGGCAATTTGTCAATTAGTGATCAATGGGGAGGCCCCAGCCCATGGTAGGTGGTGCCATCCCTGGGCTGGTGGTCCTGGGTTCTGTAAGAAAACATGCAGAGCAACCCAAGAAACAGCACTCCTCCATGGCCTCTGTCTGCATCAGCTCCTGCCTCCAGGATCCTGCCCTGTTTGAGTTCTTTTCCCAACTTCCTTCAGTGGTGACCAGCAATGTGGAAGTGTGAGCTGAATAAACCCTTTCCTCCCCAACTTGCTTTATGATCATGGTGTTTCGTCATAGCAATACCAACCCTAACCAAGACACAGGACTTTGGACTTGAGGAGGGTATGTGGTTTTTAGTTTATTATAAACTTAATCTAGCACTGTAGAATCTATAATAGGCTTTTTACATGGACTAATTAACATAATCTTTACCATTATTTGGTGAGTTAAGAATTGTTAGCTGGGCAGTGGTGCTGCACGCCTTTAATCCCAGCACTCGGGAGGCAGAGACAAGGCAGATCTCTGAGTTCGAGGCCAGCCTGGGCTACAGAGTGAGTTCCAGGAAAGGCTCCAAAGCTACACAGAGAAACCCTTTCTCAAAAAACAAAACAAAAAAAAAAAAAATTGTTAATCCCTGGCTAGGCAATTGTGGCTCATGCCTTTAATCCAGACAGAGGCAGAGGCAAGCGGATCTCTGAGTTCAAGGCCAGCCTGGTCTACCAAGTGAGTTGCAGTGACAGCCAGGGATACACAATGAAACCCTATCTCGGAAAAAAACAAAAAACAAAAAAGAATTGTTAATCCCACTTTACAGATGAGAAAGCTGGAAAATAAAGACGCTGACCTTTCTGAAGATCTTGGAGTAGAGGCAAGATTCAAATTTAGAGAGCCTACTCCAGAGTCCACACTGTTTTAGCTTTTCTTTTTTTTCTCTCTTTCTTTTTTGTTTGTTTTTGTTTCTCTTTGTAGTCCTGGCCATCCAGGAACTTGCTCTGTAGACCAGGCTGTCTTCGAACTCTCTGAGATTCACTGCTTCTGCCTCCTGAGTGCTGGGATTAAAGACATGCACCATCACCACCTGGTGTTTTAGCATTTTGTTGTTGTTGTTTTGTTTTGTTTTGGTTTTTACATTTATTCAAGAGACAGAGTGAGCCAGGCGTGGTGGCACAGGCCTTTAATCCCAGAGGCAGGCAGATCTGAAGGCCAGCCTGGTCTACAAAATGAGTACCAGGAGAGCCAGGGCTGTTACTTAGAGAAACTCTGTCTCAGAAAAAGAGAGAGACAGAGAGACAAAGTGTATTAGTGGGTAGTGTGCCATGGAGTGCATGTAGAAGTCAGAGGACAACTTGTAGGAATCGGTCCTCTCCTACCATATGGGTCATGTGCATTGAACTCAGTTTGTCAGGCATGGTGGTACACACCTTACATGCTAAGCTATGATGCCAGCCTGGTTTTGTGGTTTTGTTTGTTTGTTACTATTTATGTATTAATACTTTTGGAGGTGCAGGGTCTTACTGTGTACCGTTGGCTGGCCAGGAACTTGCCTGTAGATCATGCTGGCATTGAACTAATAATCCTCCTGCCTCTATCTACTTCCTGAGTTTTGGGAGAGCATGGGCTCTCCCAAATGAGATGCCCTGTCTTCCAATTTGGAAAGGTGTTACATTTACCAGTTTTTCCTTTGTGGGTAGAGCATAACAGAGAAGCTCAACCTTGACTCTTCCTACATACAGATCTCTTTCCTGATTGACTCCTGAGGATAGATTGATTACCTGTTCCTAATACCAAGCACAAGTTGGTGAATAAGTGAGCCAAGAGGCCCTTCTCTAGAGACCTAAATGAATCCTATGCTGACATTCACCAACTGGTCATCCGGCCTCTCTAAAAGTGGTTTCTTATCTGTAAAGTAAAAGTATTGCTTCATGGGATCATTTAGGGGATTAAGCAATATAATAAACTTAGCAGTCTGGCTCTGAGTAAGTGCTTAGTAAATGTTAGCAATTTTTATTAGTATTGTTCTTTAGCTTGTAGAGCAATACTGAAGCAGTTTGTCAGAAACTACATTCTAAGACCCAATTAGGTGGGCAGTTTTCCTTTGGTTTTATTTAACAAGACAATAATCATATTCTATGTATTTCTCTTGACTCTTTTGGTGTGAAAAGCAGAGAGGTAAAGCATTATTTGACAGATGTATGGATTCAAGCAAGAAACTGAGGTCCAGTTGCAAGGAAATGACTTGTATAATTCAGAGCCCTATCTGAGGAGACACAGAGGACCCTAGAGGGCGGAGAATGAACACAGCGCAGGGGCTAGTTCCAGAGTCACATCTTCGGTTAGTTCACTTACCAGTGTGGGTGAGGGTCCCTCTCAGCAAGCAGAGACCCCTCCCCCTTCTGCTCTAATATATCTACTGGCTTGTGTTTATTAAAACTTTTTTAATGTGAAGTAGAGTTTGTGACTTGTCTAAAATAGGCAAGGATGCTCTATAACTAGAGACTTATTGAGACCCCCTTATCCCACCCGTTCCTGTGCCAGATTTTGCAAAGACTTATTTGCCAATTGTTGCTCCTCAGACTTAGGGTTGGCTCACTCTGTAGGCTCCAAATCTGATTGGTGATGCTGCTGCCACCACCGCCACCACCACAGGTGTTGCTGCTACTGGCTATTCACAGTTTGCTGATATAAGAATATATTCTGCTGTGAAACTTTCACCTTCCTCCTTTCTTCCTGTCTTTGGTGTTGTACTTCTTTCTCCTGGTGCTTTTGCTGTACAGCCAGTGTTCCAAAAAAATACTGTAGACATCCAAGTCATGAGCGTATTACCTCTCCAAGGAGATGTGTTAGCCATAGGAAAGAGGGTAATTTAAAGAGAACCTATGCCTCTGTGCTTAATAGTGTTTGGGAGCAAGGGATAGGCACTTGTTGGAATTCAGGAAAGTGTTCAACAAGACCTGGAAAAGGAACTGGGCATAACCTGCCCAAGGACAGTACCCCAGCCTGCTGGAGCCCAAGGCTGAAGACAAGTTTTACCTTCTCCCACCCACTTCCCTAAACTCAAGCTTGCTTTGCCACACTGTCCCAAGTCTGTGGCTTAAAGCAGCCATCTCACATATTGGTGAATATTCATACTTCTCATAAAATGTTTCAGCTTGGGGACTGGAAAGGCCATTTGTGTCTTCCTGTCTCTGTTACTCTCAAGGTTTTAGTTAATGTCTTTTGTCTTTCTTTTTACAGGGAACTCTAATGATCCGTGACAAAGAGGTCACTCTTGAGTATGTACCAAGTCCAGATTTTTGGTACTGCAAACGAGTAAGTACTAAAAACTCTGCTTTTAGAAATAAGAATTCCAGAAGCAATATTCTAGTTACCACTTAGCCCACTGTTTCCTTGGATTGCACTCAATAAAATAGTCTCTAAAAGAAAAGCAATTAACATTCCACATCTCTGTATCTCTGGGTATGCTGCCTATGAAAATTGTAAGCTATACTTCTTATTGGAGGTGTTATTGCAATGAGTCTGAAAATGTAATTTCAGTTTTTATTGCTAATAGTTTAAAATTAATTACAACGTATGCATGGTAGTGTACACCATTAATCCCAGCAGCACTTGGGGAGGTAGTGACAGGTGAATCTCTGAATTTAAGGCCAGCCTGGTCTACAAAATAAGCTCAGGCCAGCCAATGTTACATAATGAGACTTTGTTTCAAAAATAGCTATACGGTAAGACGGGAGAGACCAGACTGGGGGTCAGGGAAAGGAGGGGGAACTCTGGTTGGGATGTAATACAGGAGAGAAGAATTTAAAAAAAAAAAAAAACAAAAAACTATAATAAAAAATTTATTACACACCAAAAAAATAATTACAAAAAAATATAAAGTTTATGGAAGCATGATTCATTGTGGGTTTTTATGTGTGTGTGTGTGTGACCTGGGGAGATGACTCATTGGATAAGAGCACTTGCTGTGAAAGTAAGAAAACCTAAATTCATATAAAACCTAGATATGGCTGCTCTTTAGTTTGCCTTTTACTGCTGTGATAAAACACCATGACAAAAGCAATTTAAGGAGGAAAGGGCTTGTGTGTGGTTTGAAAGAAAATGTCCCCCATAAGAAGTGGCCTTGTTGGAGGAAGTGTGTCACTGTAGGGGTGGGCTTTGAGGTATGCATCCTATGCTCAATCTACACCCAGTGTGGGACACAGTTGACTTCCTGTTTCCTGCAGATTGAAATGTAGAACTCTCAGCTCCTCCTCCAGCACTATGTCTGCCTGCATGCCACCCAGCATGGTGATAATGGACTAAACCCCTGAACTGTAAACTAGCCCAAGTTAAATGATTTCTTTTGTAGGAGTTGCCATGGTCATGGTGTCTCCTTATAGCAATAGAAACCATAATTAAGACAGTTTATTTTATCTTTCTTACAATTATAGTCCACTGTGAAGGGATGTCAGGGCAGAAATTCAAGCTAGAAACTTGGAGGCAAAAAGTGAAGTGGAGGCCATGGAGGAGTGCTGTTTACTAGTTTTCTTTCCTGTCTTACTCAGTTTGTTTTGTTTTGTTTGTTTGTTTTCCCAAGACAGGGTTTCTCTGTGTAACAACTCTGGCTGTCCTGGAACTCAAGCTGTAGACCAGGCTGGCCTTGAACTTAGAGATCCACTTGCCTCTGCCTCCTGAGTGTGCCCCCATGCCCGGCTGGCAGGGAGTCTCAATCAGTATAAGAGAGGAGAAAACCAGCTGATAGCAAGCAAGCAAGGATGCATTTATTATCTTTACTTTTGACTGTGAATATAACGTGACCAGCTGCTTGAGTTTCTGCCTTGACTTCCTTTAAATGATGGGCTGTAACTTGGAATTGTAAGCAAAATAAACAGTTTTTTCTCCTCTATGTTGCTTTTTGTCTGGGTATTTGTCACAGCAACAGAAATGGAACTAGAGTAAGAGACTAAGGCAAGAAGATCACAAATTCATGGACATTCTGGGCTTTAACGCTGTCTCAAAACAAAACACATAATTGAGTGGCACATTAGGTACCTTCAGAATATTGTGCAACCATTAGTACCATCTATTTACAGAACTCCCCCCTCCCTCAGAGGTGAGCCAGGGATTGCTGGTGACCAAACACAAGATTTAACCTTTGCTAAGCAAGTATTCTACTATTGAACTGTATCTTCTGTGTCCAAACTTCTATTATTTTTACAAAAAAAGAAATTTTTTTAAAAACAGAGTCTTGCTAGGAGTGATGGTGCTTGCCTTTAATGCCAGCATTTAGGAGACAGAGGCAGGCGGATCTCTGTGAGTTTGAGGCCAGTCTGGTCTAATGAGCTCCAGGACAACCAGAGCTACATAATGAAAGCCTGTCTCCAAAAATAGCAACAATAACAAATGAAGTCTTACGTTGTCCAAGCTGGCCTCAAACTTGTTATGTAGCTGTGAATAACCTTGAACTTCAGATCCTCCTGCCTCCACCTCTCAAGTGCTGGGGTTGCATGCACATACCACCATATCTGGTTTATGAGATGCTACAGATTGAACACAGGGCTTTGTGCATGCTAGACAGGCACACTCTGCTGCATTCCTGGTCCTCCAGTTTACTTATCTCAAGAATAATTCTTTAATCAGGCACTTCCCTCCCTCAGGCTCCCTTCTAGGGCCTAGCTTGCCACTAATCTTTTGCCTCTGAATTTGCATATTCTGGACATTCCATACAATGGAATCAGAAAATTCATAGCATTAATCATTGCTTCATTTTTTTGTAGCTGAATATTAAGCAGATTTACATCATTTTGTTTATCATTCATCAGTTGATGTGTATTTGTTCATTCTGCCTCTTGACTGTTGTGAATAATATAACTTCTGTACTAATTTTTGTTTGGACACCTCTTTCTAATCCTTTGCATATGTACCCAAGAATGGGATTGCTGGGTCATAATAATAATTTTATATTTAACTCGTTGAGGAATTACCAAATCATTTTTTATTCATTGCTGCTGTATCATATACATTCCCACCAGCAGTGTATAAAGGACTTCAAACTTTCCACACTCTTACCAACATTTGATATTTACCTTTTTTGTTTTTGTTTTGTTTTTTGTTTGTTTGTTTGTTTTCCTTTTTTTTTTTTTGGTTTTTCGAGACAGGGTTTCTCTGTGTAGCTTTTCGCCTTTCCGGGAACTTACTTGGTAGTCCAGGCTGGCCTCGAACTCACAGAGATCCGCCTGGCTCTGCCTCCCAAGTGCTGGGATTAAAGGTGTGCGCCACCACCGCCCGACTTGTTTGTTTTCCTAGACAGGATTTCTCTGTGTAACGGCCTTAGCTTTCCTGGAACTTGCTGTATAGACCAGTCTGGCCTTGAACTCACAGGGATCTACCTGCCACTGTCTCCTGAGTGCTATGATTGAAAAGGCATGCAACCACCACCACCTGGCAATATTTACCATTTCTTGATATTGACCATCCTAATTAGTATATAGTAGCAGTTTATCATTTAAAAAAAAATTACTACACTATGTGTTTGTATTTTTTTATTTATTTTTTTGAACATAAAAACAGGTTATAATTCAAAAGTCCAGGGTTATTTTAAACAGTAAAATATTTTCTCTGTAGAAAATACTAAAAATGATAGCATTTCCCAATAAGCCCTTTTAAGCCAAATGATAGCTGAATTATACATATAAATATTGATTAGATTCTGGGATACAGAAAAAAACCTATCTTCATCTGTTCAGAGAGCTATGTTTTACTTAAGTTGTGTAAGTGAGATTCCTATTCATCTTCCACTTCACTGTTTGATTTACGGCAGACATTTTTCTATAGGCTAATCCATAATCTATAAAGATTTTAGCCTCCCCTCCTGAGAGTATGGCCAGCATTTTCTTTCATCAGCTTGATACAGTACAATTCTTATCCTAATAGCGAAATGTTTCACTAAAGCCTGCCCAGTGATTGGGCAAAACCAAAACTTTTATAAGCCACAGTCATCCTAGGGTCCCCCCTGCTAGGTAGCCTCCCTGGATCTGTGGGTTGCAGTCTGATTGTCCTTTGCTTTATAACTAGTATCCACTTACAAGTGAGTACATACCATGTTTGTCCTTCTGAGTCTGGGTTACCTCACTCAGGATGATATTTTCTAGTTCCATCCATTTTCCTGCAAACCTCATGATGTCATTGTTTTTCTCTGCTGAATAGTAAGTGCTCCATTGTGTATGTGTACCACATTTTCTTAATCCATTCTCCAATTGACAGACATCTAGGTTGTTTCCAGGTTCTGGCTATTACGAACCTAGAAACCCACCTGCCATGGCACCAGTGGCAGAGGACAAATTTTGGGAGTCAATTCTTTCCTACTCTGTGGCTCCTTGGGATTGAACTCAGGTTGTCAGGCTTGGCAACAGGAGTCTACTCATTTCACCATCTCACCAGCCCTCATTTTATCATTTTTAAATTACTTTATTTTGTATGTGTGGACACAAACATGCCATGTTGAAAGTGTGGGGGTCAGAAGACAACTTGCAGGAGTTGGTTCTTGCCTTCTCTCATATGGATCCTGAGGATAAAACTCAGATCCTCAGCCAGGCGGCGGTGGTAGCTCACGCCTCTTATCCCAGCACCCAGAAGGCAGGGCCAGGTGGATCTCAGTGAATTCGAGGCCAGCCTGGTCTACAGAGCAAGATCCAGGACAGACACCAAAACTACACAAAGAAACCCTGTAGGGGGATGGGGACCTCAGATCCTCAGTTTTGTCAGCAAATGCCTTTACCCACTGAGCCATCTCACTGTTTTGATTTGTGTGTCCCTAAGGACTAATGATTGGGTATCTTTCATGTAACCATTTGTATAGCTTCTGAGGGGAAATGTTCAGTGAGTCTTTTGCCCTTTTTAGTTGATTTATTTGGGTTTTTGTTGCTCAACACAAATTGCCCAATAAGATTTATGAATACTTAACCCTGTATTTTAGTCTAAAAGTTTTACTATCATTCTTCAGGGGTGGGTGAGTAGCAGATTGGTTGGTTGGTTTTAAGATAGGGTCTCACTATGCAGCTCTGGTTTATAGGGATTGTCTGCCTCTGCTTCCCAAGTGCTGGGATTATAGGCATGTACTACCACACCTGGCATATTTAGTTGTTTGATATATTGAAGTGTTTGGATTGTATTTGTTTTATGGTGCTGGGGATCGAACCCAGGACCCTACCATGAAGTTACATCATCAGCCTCTGTTAATTTATTTTGTGTGCAAACTGGTTTTTGGCATTTGGGATTTTCAGTTCTCAACAGTACCATTTGAATAAACTATTTCACCAGTTGAATTGTCTTGACACTCTTATCAAAAATCCATATAGCTATAAATGTATTTTAGATTCTCTAATTTTAGTCTTAATTTTCATGTTTATTCATAATATCAATACTGTGGTTATTGGTGCTTTTTATTTGTTTAATTGGTTGGTTTTTTATTTTGGTTTTTGGTTTTTGAAGACAGGGTTTCTCTGTGTGGTCCTGGCTGTCCTGGAACTCACTCTGTAGACTAGGCTGACCCAGAACTCTGAAACCCAGCTACCTCTGTTTCCTGAGTGCTGGGATTAAAGGTGTGCACCACCACACCCATCTGTTATTTCGATTTATCATAAAACTAGTAAAATCTAGAAAGGAAGTATGAGTTTCTGTTCTTCTTTTCAATGTTGTTTTGGTTAGTCAGAGTCTTTTGCAGTTCGATATGAATTTTGGAGTCTGCTTTCCATCTATGTAAAAGGACCCTTGGGGATAGTGGGATCATTTAGTGAGTAAAGAAGCTGGTTGCACACACTTGACACTTGAGTTCAGTCCCTATAACCCAAGTCAGTTAGAGAATTGTCTTCACAAATTTCTCCGCTGACCCCTACATGCATGCAATGGCATGTGTTCTGACATACATACGTCATGTGCACACATACACATGACAATAATAAATAATTTTAAAGGCCATTTTGAAACCATTTTAACATTTTAGGAGTGTTACTGTAAGATTTTGGACCCCTCCTCATTTATACTATCCATATTTTAATATGTGTTGTTTATTTAAAAAGAAATATTTAAAATTTCATTTTCTAATAACCAGAAGAAAGTAATTCTAATACCTGATATCAGAATTACAGTTTTTGCCAAGACTATTGTTTAAAAGAAAAGAATGGGGGCCTGGAGAGATGGCTCAGTGGTTAAGAGCACCGACTGCTCTTCCAGAGGTCCTGAGTTCAATTCCCAGCAACCACATGGTGGCTTACAACCACTTGTAATGGGATCTGGTGCCCTCTTCTGGCCTGCAGGGACACATGCAAGCAGAATACTGTATACATAATAATTTAATAAATCTTTAAAAAAAAAAAAGAAAGAAAAGAATGGTTTAGTTGTATCACAAGTTACTTGTTCTGTTAACTCTCTCAGAAGTATTTTACACATTCTGGGCTTCTTAGAATGGTAGAGGTGTTGTCCCAATGTATGCAGACTCTAGCATGTTATAGATTGTTTTTTGTTTTGTTTGTTGGTTTTTTCAAGACAGGGTTTCTCTATGCAGCCCTGGCTGGCCTGGAACTCGATCTGTAGACTAGGCTGGCCTTGAATTCATAGAGAACTACCTGCCTCTGCCTCCCAAGTACTGGGATCAAAGGTCTGTGTCACCACTGCCAGCATAGATTATTTTTAAATGTCATTTGGTGATAAAAGGAAATGGAGTATTAGTGTTCAGATGAACCTTAGAAATGTTATGTCGAAGAAATGATCATATATTGTACAATTTTATGGGTCTGGTGTTAACGATGGAAAATAACTTCACTAGGTTTCTTTGGGAATGATGAAAATGACTTTAAGCGGCAGTAGTGGCACACGCCTTTAATCCCAGCACTCGGGAGGCAGAGGCCAGCCTGGGATACAGAGTGAGTTCCAGGACAGACTCCAAAGCTACACAAAGAAACCCTGTCTCGAAAAACCAAAAAAGAAAGAAAGAAAGAAAATGAACTGTACACTTAAAATATAGTACTTAACTATGCCTGCCTACTGAGTTAAGATCCTGACCCCACTGTTTACCATCTGAAGTATTTTGTGCTCCAACTGTGCTGTTATAATAAACAGACTAATTATAGAAACTTACAATAGCAAGCACATTCTTCACTTATATGTCAAGAGCTTTGGTTCTTCTCATTCCTGGATTTAGGCTAAAGGATACTCCAAGCCAGGCGGCGGTGGTGCACACCTTTAATTCCAGCACTTGGGAGGCAGAGCCAGGCAGATCTCTGTGAGTTCGAGGCCAGCCTGGTCTACAGAGTGAGAACCAGGACAGGTACCAAAACTACATGGAGAAACCCCGTTTAAGGGGGGAAAAAAAAAAGTCAGCTAAAATATCATCCCATTATTTTCAGAAAGATTAAATGTTATCTCAAGACAGAGAAGAAAGGAATATAGAGCAATGACTTCCCAAGTACAGAATCTCTGTTTGGTGTCTTGGACAAACCCCACAAATGGACAGTAGTATCATGACATAATGTCATGAATGTAATAAATCAATAAAATTAATGTAATTAATGAATACCATAAATATAATTATTGAATGAAAAAAAAGGATAGTCTCCAGTGTGAAATTGTTGTCAATATGTCAATTTTTTGTCCTATTCAAATGTATTAGTTTTTATTTTATACTTTATTTTATTATTACCCCTAGGAAGCCTGTTTGTTTTCTAATGAGAGACAGAAGTGGGGGGTGGATCTGGATGGGAGAAAAGGTAGGTGTTATGCCCGCATCATGAGCCCCCCAGAGATCACCAGGTGGAGTTGCCCATTGCTGTGCCCATTGTCTTCTTGGAGACCTTGGGAGTCACTGCTAGGATCTGAGAGTCTCTGCCTGTCATATAAGTTGAAATATCTTAAATGCCAACCTCAGCAAATCTCTGACAGTTTGAGAACTTGAGCGTTTTTCAGTTATTTGGTTTAGGCTATACCTTGAAAACATTGACAAAAACAGTCAGAAGCAGAACTAAAGGAGTTAAAAAGCAAGGTTAGCACATTTGAATATTTTCCCAGAATTATAGACATTGATAGATTAGATATTTGTTTTAAGGCTACCTATGTAGCCTTCTGATTATTAACCTTGTGTTAAAAGTTTTGAGTTAATCTTTTTGTTACAAATATTTTAGATTTTTAACTATGTCCAATAAATTTATAAACCAATAATTTTTTGGATGCTTTGGTATCATTCTTTCCACCTGCCAATTTTTGACCTCAGACAGAGACTTTAAAAGCAAGTCTGGGTCTGAAAAATGGTGGGTCATAACCCAGTTTTGGAGCCAGATTTTTAATAAAATAGAACAGTAAAAAACAGTTTTTATATAGGGTGTAGTTCTAATGGCCAGAACATCCAGAGATAAATTTTGAGCCTGGGTGGCTGGCTGCAATAGTAACAGCAGAGCTGTAACTAAGACATACAGAACATAAACTCATACTTTCAAGACCAGTCAGACATAAACATTCATTGGCCATATTCATGCATTGAAACATTAAAATAAACAGACAAAACTTTTCTTACTTCCTCCAGCTGTAATTTCAAGGAGGGGTGCTGTGCTATCTGTTGAATCCAGTTCTCAGGGGCACCAGAGAAAGCTGCCCACAAGCCCAAGTACTGCATTCTGCAACCATACACTGTCAGTGAATTATTTCTCCTGGGCAATGGTGATACAGTGGTTTAAAGGAGCTGAGGGTGCAGTGCTCCCATAGCAGAGCCAGCTTGTTAGTTTTTCCTTTGAGAGCCAAGATAATTTTTTTTGGCGTTCCTATGGAAATAAAGGGTTTTAGCCAAGAAGGGGGATGCAGGACTAGATCCTGCCAGGTGACAATGTAAGGAATCTGGTCCAGATGGCCAGGAGTCTCAAAGATGACATCTTTGGCACAAGCCACCAGGTAGGGGCCAAAACTTTGTTCTCCTGGCCAGCCTATATCAAAGGAGGGCCATTCTAGCTGACAGAATGTGATTATTATTATTATTATTTTTTTTTTTTTAGTTTCAAACTCGTCTTTATGTACTCTAGTCTTAAAATCCTGAAAATGATCAAGAATCAGAGTCAAGGGAGTTGGGAGTACCTGGTTGTCCCATACCGTCAGTCAAGTGTCAAGACACAAACAGTCCAAAAGTAAACAAAACATAAAACACTAAAACAATGTGAATTCTTCCTGGCCACCAGAGGAAAGACTGATTCTTCTTGGCCACCTGAGGAAAAGCTGATTCCTCCTGGTCAACTGGAGGAAAAACTGAAACCGAGACAACGGCTTGTTGCCTATCAGTGGGCGCAACTCCACCTCCTATATTCAAAGAATCTAGGGAGATCCAAAATCCAATCCCATACAGAAGGTCCTGGGATATATCCCAGTTCCCCAACCTGTGGTCTTTCAAGTGTGTCCGCCCAGACCTTCTGCAGGCAGCTTGGAAATTGGCCTGGTCAGAGTACAATGCAAGACAGAGACAAAGTGGAACCAAATGAGACAGACACTCACAGGCCTGTCAAAGGCTCCATGAGTCAGGGTCCCAGTGGGTCTGGAAGATCTCAGACAAGCCCCCAAATGTTATACCTGAGTCATGAGCGCGACCGCTCCCCTCGCCCCCCCAGAGACCATCAGGAGTCTGAGTTTGTATGCAAAAGCAAAGAGCCTTTATTGCAAGCTCAAGCTTGAGCTTCTGGTCCATTCTGGTCAGACACAGCGGTTGGATCAGGGAGAGCATTGAACTTAGTTATGGCAGGGTTTTTAAGGAGTAAAGGATGGAGGTGTAGGGGAATTCGAAATTCAGATGGGGGTTGAACTCCTGATTGGGCAGGAGTGAGGTAACAGAAGTTTTGTCAAATAGTGATTGGTACTGGCATTGCTGCGAGGAAATTGTCAGTCTGTATACAGATTATGTAAACTATCCTTTATGTTTTAGAGCATTTAGTACTTGTTTGTCTCAATTTTGATTGGTTCTCTGCAGGGTACAGTTTGTGACTTTTCCTGGTTATTGTGATGGTGAGGCCTAGTCTCAGTATTGTTAGTTTGCAGCCTATAATGGCTGCACTAATGTTGAGTTAGGCCTCTTCATTGGAGAGGAACTGGGAGGAGTAGCAAGAGGGAAAGCCATAATCTGGATATATTATGTGAGAAAAAAAGCTATTTTCAGTCCTACTGCCTCAGCCTCCTGAATGCTAGGATTACAGGCATGTGTCATCATACCTGGCGGTTGTAGGTCTAATAACTTCTGTCAGACCTAGCATAAGTCATATCCACTCACATTCTATTAGTAATGTGATGTATGGTGATGGCTGACAGTGGAAAGGAGAGGGCTTCACCCAATAGGAATGCACCACTGCTACTTTGACAGTAGAAAGGGATGTATATATAATCTACTTGTGGAAATAACTGACTGTGGTGATGCTACTAAAATTATTTATCCTCTGTGGGACTCACATTCTACCTCTACAAAACCAGGAGCTATTAGTGCCTATATTGTGTGGTTGGTAGGGTTATTAGGATTATTGGATGATGGCATATAAAGTGGGCATTAGCCGTTGCTGCTGTTGCTATTCTTATTTCTATCTGGTAAACTGTTATGTTACAAAGTCCTATTTGAATAGTACCTTTTTTATGGTTCCTGTTCTTTCGTGTCATGACAACCAGCTCTTCTGCTTTTGCAGCTCGTTGTTGAAAAATTGAGGGCTTTTGAAGTTGAGTGATATGCTTAATTCCCCCCATACCTAATTAAGATAGGAACTATATTCATACTGCAAAGTGTTTCTTCCCTTGTCTTAAGCTAGTAAAGACTCCCTTTCCTTTAAAGTTTTTTTTTTATATATATATAGGTGCTAGAAGTATTACATCTGTCTATTTCCTTATTCCTCATTGTCCCTTTCTGGGAAAGGAATTGGTTGTTGAATTCTTTTGTTTGTTTTAGTTTTGGTTTTAGTTTTCTGAGATAGGATTTCTCTGTGTAATAGAGCCTTGGCTGTCCTGGAACTCGCTCTGTAGACCAGACTGGCCTCCGACTCACTCACAGAGATCTGCCTGTCTCTGCCTCTGCTAAGATTAAAGGGCATGTGCCACCACTACCCAGCTGGTAGTTGAATTCTTAAAAATTCAGCTAAATGAGAATGAGGAACTGTATAACCAAAACCAAGTTTGGGTACAGTCTATAAATGGCAATGACTTTGGGCAGTAGTATCCTTTAAGCCACTTAACAGGCAATTTCCTTAGTATATATCCTTTAAAGATCCCTATTCAGGTCAAAGGTATTGTGGTCCTGGTTAAATGCTTTCTTAGAAGTCACCCCTCGCCGGGCGGAGGTGGCGCACGCCTTTAATCCCAGCACTTGGGAGGCAGAGGCAGGCAAATCTCTGAGTTCAAGGCCAACCTGGTCTACAAAGCGAGTTCCAGGAAAGGCGCAAAGCTACACAGAGAAACCCTGTCTCAAAAAAACAAAAACAAAAACAACAACAACAAAAAAAAAGTCACTCCTCAAACAGTACTCACTTATTCTGTCTGTTGTTGTCAGTGAATGGGGTTTTCAAATATTTTGAGGGGAGCCTGGGATTTTCCTTGTTTCTTTCATTTTTGTTACTCATTTTGGATATTCAGTAAGGTTTCTAAAAATGGTTTTGATCACATTAGTTTTTGTTTTTTTGTTTTTGTTTTTTCTTGCAGTGTAAGGCCAGCACAGGTGGGCATCAGTCGTCTTGTTCATTCTGCAAAGGCCCAAAGGAAGGTGAGTGAGAAAAGTGATGTGTTTTGTCTTATATAATGACTAAATTATTTTTATTTTATTTTAAAAAAATAGATATCCCAGGGTCTAGAAAGACGGCTCAGTGGTCCTAGCTGGGTGGTGATGGTGCACACCTTTAATCCCAGCACTCAGGAGGCAGAGGCAGGCGGATCTCTATGAGTGAGTTCAAGGCCAGCCTGGTCTATAGAGCAAGTTCCAGGACAACCAGGGCTACATAGAGAAACCCTATCTACAAAAACAAAAAAATAAAAAACAACAAAAAAGGAAATATATGGTCCTTTCAGGAACCTGAGTTTAGATCCCAGCACCCATGTCAGGCAACTCACAATCACCTGTAACTCCAGATCCAGGGGGGTTCAAAGTCGTCTTCTGACCTCCCTGAAAACTTAAATATAGGTGGCATGCACTCAGATACATACACATAAATAAAAATGAAAATAGTTATTTTTTAATTGACATCCCAGCCTGTAATCCCAGTACTTAAGAGACTAAGGCAGAACAATCAAGCATGTAAGGCCAATATGTGACACATAGCAAGACCTTTGTCAAAAAAAAAAAAAAAACAGTTGAAGGGGGACTTTAACCAAAAGTAAAGATGTATGGGGGTGGGGGCTGTGTAAGCATTAAAAGGAAGCTGAGAAGAGGAAAGGAGAGAAAAAAAGAATTGATACCCTAAAAACAAATCAGGGAATTTCGTGGATAGCAAGATGATTCAGTGAGAAGTGCTTGCCATGTAAGCCTGACTTATCTGAGTTCATTATGGAACCCACGTAAAAAACCCAGAAATGGTAACACATGTCTGTAATACTGATACAACTATCTATGATGAGATGGGAGCAATGGCAGGAGAGTCACCCAGAAGCTAACTGACCAGCTAGCCTAAAGTTGAAGCAGTGCAGCAGAAACAAGAGAGGCCCTGGCTCAGCAAGGTAAGAGGAGAGAACAGACTCCTGATAGTTGTCTCTGACCTCACATGTACACTATGGTACTCACACACAGGTCACATACATACACACTGATTTAAAAATTTGGAGAGAGGAGGCAGGTGGATCTCTGAATTCAAGGCCAGCCTGGTCTACAAAGTGATTTCCATGACAGTCAGAACTACACAGAGAAACCCTGTCTCGAAAAGCAAAAACAAAAAGGAAGAGTTCTTACGGTACTTTGACAGATGGATAAGTTTATAAAAACCTTAGACCACAAATACTTAGAACTGAGTCTGTAGCTCAATGATAATACTTGCATAACATGGATTTGATCCTCAGTATATCACATTCACGAGGAAAAGGAAGAGAAAAGCAAGCAAGCATATATATTCACTGATCGTCTGCTACTAGTGTTAAATGACTACTACATCGCTCCCATAGAATGTCTGTTTTTGAGCCACATGGTTTCCTTAGTAAACCCTCTAAGAATGAATTATGTTAATAAAGAAAGAAGACTGACTGATGAGAGTGTTCAGTGGGTAACTCCTTACAGTTATCCTGACTTCCTTCCATATACATGCCATGGCATGCACACAGCCATATGCAAAACTAAATAAATGAATAAATTTTATCTAATTATAAGAAGAAAATCATAATAAAAAATAATAATTTAAAAAAAGAAAATCAATCACAAAAATATGCTAACTAAACAAATAGTCTTTCTATGTGCTTTGCTAGTATTATGACACCGGAAGAAGCAAGGCTTCTAGACATGTGCTTTGGGTATATGCTACTAAGCCCCTAGCAACCACATCTTTGCTAATTTTGTACCTACATTGTTTCTCCTCTTTCTCTTCCCTTGCCCTTTCTTCCTCCCCTTTACCTTTCCCTCTCTTCCTCTTTTCTGCCATATACTAGGCTCTGACCCAGGACCTAGTACATGGTAGGCAGACATTCTACCACTGGTGTATATCCTCAGTCCTTTCTTGTCTGTGGTTTGTTGAGACAGCGTTTAGGAGCTCACTTTGTAAACCAGGCTTGCCTGGATTGCAAATAGGTCTGTCTGTCTCTGCCTCTCTAGGGCTGGGATTAAAGGCCTTGTACATCACACCCAGTCTTTGTATTTTGAGACAGTTTCTCACTATGTAGCCCTAGCTGGCCTGCAACTGCTATGTAGACCAGGTTGGCCTTAAACTTACAGAGATCCTTCTGCCTCCCAAATACTGTTTTTGATTTTGAGACATGGTCTCGTGTAGCCCATGTTGGCCTTGAATTCACTGTGAATCAAAGGATGACCTTGAAGAACTTCTGGTTCTCTTACCTGTACTTCCCAAGTACTGGTGTGTTGCTGATGTGTGCTGTCATTACCAGCTATTTTGTTTCTTTGTCTTTTGAGACAGGATCTCACTATGTAACCCCAGCCAACCTTAAACTCATGATCATCATGCCTCAGCCTCCCAAGTGCTGGTTCCTACATATATTTTTATTATTGGTCATAATAATCAGGTTTAGCAGGTATTAGCAATGTATGTATGTAAACATTTATTAAGTGATTAGTTGTCTTGTTTTCAAAGATTTTTTTTTTAACTTTATTTTTATGTATCTGTGTGAGGATGAGCCACCTGTGTGTAGGTGCTACAGAGGCCAGAAGAGGATAGATTCCCTGGACTTGGAGTTACAGACAAATGTTAGCTGTCTGGGAACCAAACTCAGGTCCTCTGGAAAAGCAACAAGTACTCTTAACTGCCAAGCAATCTCTCCAGACCCATGATTTTTTTTTCAGATTTATTGATTGATTGATTGATTGATTGATTGAGCTGAGGATTGAACCCAGGGCCTTGCACTTGCTAGGCAAACGCGCTACCACTGAGCTAAATCCCCAACCCCTATTTTTAATTTATATGTATATTTGTCTACATGTATGTATGTGCACCACTTGAGTGCTTTTTACATACAGAGGTAAGAAAAACTCATAGGATTCCTTGAAACTAGAGTTACAGATGGTGATTGTGAGCTGACGTGGTGTTGGGGATTGAACCAGATTCTCTGCTAGAGCAGCAAGTGCTGTGCTGTTAACTGCCAAACCATCTCTCTAGACCCTGTTTAATTTTTTTTTAATGACCTTTTCTCTAGAACTATCTGAAGATTTTCTTTTTGCAGGTGTTTCTGAGATGATATTAAAAGCATTAGTTGGTTTCATAAAGTCACTCATGTTTTCTGTTTAAATTCCCCTACTGACAGAAGTCAAGCAAGAACTAGTATCCTATCCTCAACCTCAGAAAACATCCATACCAGTACCCTCAGAAAAACAACCTAACCAGCCACGGCCAGCTGATAAGGAACATGAATTCAGGAAGCGGGAAGAAGGACAAGAATCAAGATTGGGACATCAGAAGAGAGACACAGAAAGATACTTTCCTCACTCTCGAAGGGAAGGGCTTACTTTCCGAAGAGACAGAGAAAAGGAGTCATGGTCTGGAGAGACACGCCAGGATGGAGAGAGCAAAAGTGAGTGATTTGTCAGATCATGTGACACGTTGGAACCATAGGTGGGTGGCTTATGTTGTGGCCTCTACTCAGCTGTGTACAACCTAGAAGGCATTAACTTCAATTGGCTTTACTGGTCAGAGGAATCTATATCTTCCGCATAACAAATTGCTATATTAAGAAAAATGCAGTAAGACATGACTTTAAGTTTCTAAGTATTGGTAATGAAAAGAAACATAGGAAATTGTTTTTATAAAAACAAACCTTGTGGGGCTGGAGAGATGGCTCAGTGGTTAAGAGCACTAACTGCTCTTTGAGAGGACCTGGGTTCAATTCCCAGCACCCATATGGCAGCTCACAACTGTCTATAACTCCCTCATCTGACACCCTCACACAGACATACATGCAGGCAAAACACCAATGCACATAAAATAAAAATAAATAAATTATAAAAGAAAAAATATTAATAAAAAAAAAAGAAAGAAAGCAATCAACCTTGGTAGAGCAAAGTGGTATATAGATTTAAAAATGATGGGCTGGAGAGATGGCTCAGCGGTTAAGAGCACTGGCTGTTCTTCCAGAGGTCCTGAGTTCAATTCCCAGCAACCACATGGTGGCTCACAACCATCAATAATGAGATCTGGTGCCCTCTTCTGTCATATTATATACATAATAAATAAATCTTTAAAAAAAAATGACCATTAAGTCCTTGGAACTTCAAGTTTTTATGTCTCTTCCCTTAATCTCTCTGTGCTTGCTTCATTTAGCAATCATGCTAAAGCGCATCTATCGTTCCACTCCACCTGAGGTGATAGTTGAAGTGCTGGAGCCCTACGTCCATCTTACTACTGCCAACGTCCGTATCATCAAGAACAGAACTGGCCCCATGGGTCACACTTATGGCTTTATAGACCTCGACTCCCACGCAGTGAGTTTTTCCCACTTTAAAATGAAGGCTGATGACAAAAGAACCCTCAGCAATGTTTGGGGAAGCAGGGTCTCGGGGTACAGGCCTGTAGACCGATTACCCTAGAGGCTGAAGCAAGTTCAAGCTGGCCTGTCCTACAAAGTAAGCCCCTGTCTCAGCTTATAAAAAAACCCAGGAGAGAATTCTCTCCTTTGGGACCAATGTTCATTTAGGTAAGCTACTGCCCTAAAAAGACAGAACTCCATATGGATTTCGAGAACAAATCTAGGCACTCACTGAACCATTCCAACATTTTAGTTTATTGTTGCACGAATTCCTAAAGGTCTTATAATAAAAAACCTGGAGCCAGATATTAGGGTAAATGCTGAAAGATCAGAGAGACAAAGGAACAAGCCACAGCTACTTCTCAGCTCGCCAACTCCATTGATGCACAATATATCACCACATTTGTATTTTCTAATTTTTTTACTTATTTTTCTAGTCCCAAATGGTTTTATATTTGATAGTAGTATAACATTTCCTCTTTTTCTCCCAAATATATAATAGATCTGTTTGTTTGTTTATTTGTTTGTTTGTTTGTTTTAGAGTCTGGGTCTCTTTACATAGCCCTAGCTGTCCTGGAACTCACTATGTAGACCAGGCTGGCCTTGAAACTCATGGAGATCCAGCTGCCTCTGCCTCCCAAATGTGGAGATTAAAGGTGTGTTCCATCATGCCTGGCTTCAATAAAGTCTTGTGGTTTGAAATTTTAGTTCTAAGACTCTTTTCTATGGAAATATAAAGATAGTAATGAATATTGTTATTTCTCAGATATTGTCAAAAGTCATCAGGGACTTTGTAAACTGGATCTGATCTGATGATTTGCAGTCTAAGAGAAGAGGATTTCAGTTTCTGAAATATATGCCAGACACTGATATTTATTCTGATTGTTACCCTTCATTAAGAATGGCTTCCCTGGGAACTGGAGAGATGAGTCAATGGTTAAAAGCACTTGCTGCTCTTGTAGTGGACCCAGGTTCAGTTTCTAGCTCTTACATGGTAGCATACAACTACCCCTAACTCTAGTTCTATAGGAACTGATACCCTCTTCTGATGTTCAGAAGCACTAGACATGCATATGTTGCATACGTTTAGACAAAAACACTCTTTTTTTTTTGTTTGTTTGTTTGTTTTTTCGAGACAGGGTTTCTCTGTGTAGCTTTGCGCCTTTCCTGGAGCTCACTTGGTAGCCCAGGCTGGCCTCGAACTCACAGAGATCCGCCTGCCTCTGCCTCCCGAGTGCTGGGATTAAAGGCGTGCACCACCAACGCCCGGCATAAATTTATCTGGGGTCAGAGACAGAGCAGCCACAATTTTTTTTTTTTTGGTTTTTTCGAGACAGGGTTTCTCTGTGT
>CABHPP010144125.1:1497-19436 GCA_902168425.1 Peromyscus attwateri
AGCTTTGGAGCCTGTCCTGGACTAGCTCTGTAGACCAGGCTGGCCTCGAACTCACAGAGATCCACCTGACTCTGCCTCCCAAGTGCTGGGATTACAGGCATACGCCACCACCGCCCGGCGCCCCTGTACTCTTTAAAGATTTATTTGTTGAGCCAGGCAGTGGTGGCGCATGTCTTTAATCCCAGGCAGAGGCAGGTGGATCTCTGTGAGTTCAAGGCTGTTACACAGAGAAACCCTGTCTCGAAAAAAACAAAACCAAAACCAAAAAAAAAAAAAAAAGAAAGAAAGAAAAAAGAGTAGAAAATAGTCTTACCACTAAACCGTTGCTCCAGGCCCAAAAGTTCTAGTGGACTAGTAGACTAGTGTACTAGACAGAGGATCGACAACAGGAAACTAGACCCTTTGTGCCCTCAAGGCAAGAGTTCCCCTGGAAGAGGGTGGGGTTCGGGTGGGGGTAGTGAATTCCTAAGGCTTGAGCAGATAAGAGGCCTCTCATTCTTGGCCAATCCTGGGTGCTGGTTCATAAATCTTGGTTTTTGAGAATGGGGAATGGCTTCCATGCCAGCAGGAACCTGCTCTGTATTCATCCCTCCCACTTCCTTCCTAGCTGAGTGACCAGAAGTGACTTGCACCTTCATCTGTAAAGTTTTAGTTGCAGCTTTTACCTTCAAATCCTGATAGTTAGTACACATGAAGTCAGTGCATAGGCCAGTAGGGCCAGGGAATACGTACTCCTGTTATTACTCAGCATTGTTATTGACGGTCTGTCCCAGGGAATGGGAGGGGGGCTGATTTGATGGTGCCACCTCTTGGCAGTGAGAGCCTGCTCCCCCAGCTTCCCCTGGACTTGCCTCATGTCAAGGTCAAGGGAGCATTCAGGATACTGGAGCCATGGATTCCAAACCCTAGTCTTGCATTCAGGACTTTCCAGTATCCGCTCCATCTTCACAAGGCTCTGCTGCCTTCGCAACCTATCTGGCAGGTTAGCGACCTCCGCAGTGGTTTTTCCTGTCCTGTTAAACTAAAATACCACACACACACACACACACACACACACACACACACACACACACACGCTCCCACCCTGTCGTTACTCACCACGCTGCTTCACCTTTTCATCATGTGTTTGCTTTCTCCCTGGGAACTGAAATGACGTGAAAGCTGGCTGGGCCGTTGTCTTTTCACAGCTGTGTTCGTACTGCCTGTAATATAGTCACCAAAATATTGTCAGCTGGACAAATTAATTCTGATTTTACCTGGAAAGCACTCAGCACTGTACTCTGTACCTGAGACAGTAATCACTAAATGGCACCAACAATGTCCCCCCTCCCTCTCTGTGTGGATTGCTGGAGGTGGGATTTTGGTTCCTGTAATATACCACTTCACAAAGGGATTCTAATGGATGCTAGGGCAGAGAAGCTCTTGTTTGAAATAACAATGAAGTTAATGCTCTTCCTGGTGCATGTGCTCTGAGGTAAATGGTGTGGCTTAGTCCCATTAAATCCTTGTGGCTACCCAGTGCAAGTCCCATTATTCGGGGAGGAAACTGAGGCTCACATAGTTAACTGATGAGTGGAGCTATCGATTTTTATTTTATTTATTTATTATTTGTGCTAAGCCTTGAACCCAGGGCCTTGTGCATCATGGCTACTTGAGCTGTGCTTTTGGCTCCCTCCATGGCAACACTCCACAGAGGAGCTATGGTCCCAGCCTCCAAAGCTCCTATCTTTGGTCAACTCTACATTATTATTATTATTATTATTATTATTATTATTATTTTGCTGGGAAATACTGATGGGTCTAGACCCATCACTTAAGACCCAGGGGTATGGCTTCCTTCCTTTGTTGGCTCCTGGCTCAGACTTGAGACTCAGATGATCCTAAGGCAGTCTCTTTCCCGAACATCCAGAGGCCCTTATTTCTCTGCCTCTGCTGCTGTGGTTTCCTTTTTCTCCTTTTCATTTTAATTTTTCATCTTAGAATTTTAATATTTGCATATTCCACATATACCCCAGTGGTTTTGTTTGCTTGTTTAGAGGCAACATCTCACTGTGTAGCCCAGGGTGGCCTCAAACTCCTGATCCTCTTGCCTCAGCCGCCTCCCCAGTGCTGGTATTACAGGTGTTTGGCTATCTGCCCTCAGGTCCTCTGGATGAGGGAGGCCCAGTCTGTAGAGTCAGCAGTTCTTATCTCCCAGACAGACGGAGCTATTGGGCATTTTCTCAAGTAAGGGAGGAGGGGAACAGCTGTAGAGAGAGTGCTTTGGGGACTGTGGTGTTTCTGTGTGCCCTCAGACCAGCCTCGCCTGCTACCTCTTAGCAGTGTGGGTTGAAGGCCCGCATGGAGGCTAGTGGTGCATGCCACCTTTAATCCCAGCACTCACTCGGGAGGCAGAGGCAGGTGGATCAAGGCCAGCCTGGTCTACAAAGTGAGTTAGTTCCAGGACAACCAGGGCTACACAGAGAAACTGTCTTTAAAAAAAAAAAGTATATCAGCCTAGTCCCCTTCTGTCCTGTCCTCAGGATTCAGACCTCAGAGAGCCTAAATAACGTTCCCAGACCACAGAGCAAATTAGCAGCAGAACCAGTTTACACACCTAGGCCTCTAGGCTCCTTTCTTCTTTCTTTTGTTATCTTGTAGACCCCAGAGGTCGCCTCTCCTTCGGGGGACTTTTGGCCACTTAAAGAATAAAAGGCTGGAGTATAGTTTTGGGTCCTTGAACATCTGAAGTACTAAGCCTGGATCTTGCCAGGAGAAAGGTCTGGGGGACAGTCCCTTTGTAGTGAAGGCAGAACTGTTATTTGGGTCAGTTATGTCAAGGCTGGTATGGAGAGCCCCACGCTGACATTCAACAACTAAGAGAATAAATAGAATTTTCTCCCAGACTTCATCTCTAGGAGCAGGAGAAGCAGCTTCATTGAATACATGGCTCTGGCTCAAATAAGCTTAAGTCAGAATAGCTGCCACCAGCCTGCACATCCCACTTGGGATGTGTTTGTGTGTGTGTGTGTGTGTGTGTGTGTGTGTGTGTGTGTGTCCCTGCCACTCTGCTTTCTGTTTTCATTCACAGAGCAGAATGAATGACCTGGCCCTGCTCGCCACAAAATGTGATATGGGAGCAAAGCAACTTAAAAGAGGCCCTTAGTGGGCAGTGCTTGTGGAAGCAGAAACACAGGGAATGTGGGGCACGGACAGTAGACCTGACAGCAGAACTGGGAGAGCTGTTCAGCTCCAAAGGGATGTGGCTGGACCACATATTTATCTGGAAGCCTTTGGTAAGGGGAGGTTGGGTTTTTAGTGACTGGATCAGATTTTTACTTGAGAAAGTTAATCTGGTTACGGGTATCAGATGGGTGCTGGGTAGTGGGTGGAGAGGAGAGGGCAGAGTAGTGCGGGCAGGGACAGTTGTGAGGCTCCGAGTGGTGATAGCCTAGAAGATGTGGCAGGAAGGATCAACAAAAGACTGTCTGCAGGGCTGTGACAGGTGCAGCTCAGTGTAGAATGTGCCCAGCCGCCAAGCGTCATGCCTAGGTTCATCCTTAGCATTGAAGAAAAAATGAAAAGAGTAAGAAAACTGATTATTTGAGAAGAATTGAAGCTTCTTCATAGGCCTGTAGGGTGGTAACTGGCTTTGGAATATAAAGGGTTCTTATTTTAAAAAGGTCTCCCCATGAAGCCCAGACATTGTCTCACTATGTAACCCTCACTGGCCTGGAACTCATGCTGTATTCCAGACTGGCCTTAAACTCAGAGATCCTCTGTCTTTGCCTCCTAGGTGCTGGGATTAAAGGCATGTGCTACCACTTATGGTCTAATCTCTTGTTTTACAAAATGGGTGTGTGCATAAATCACAGTGTGTGTATGTGTGTGTGTGTGTGTGTGTGTGTGTGTGTGTGTGTGTGTGTTGGAGACCAGAGGAGAATTTGTAGGAGTCAGGTCTCTTTCTAATGTGGGTGCCCAGAGATTGAATTCAGGTCTTCCCACTTGGTGGCAAGCACCTATTCCCACCGAGCCATCTCTTTGGCTTCTAGGACTGCAAAGACCCTGGCCTCCTGGAGACAGGCAACATGACACTGTTTCCTTCCTCTGGTCGCTCCCACTCCACCATGCCAGGGTCTCCGGGTTCTTGCTGAGTTCTGAGCAGGTCAGCCTTGCTGTGCCCTCTGCCCTGCTTTCTCCCCCACTTGCTACTCACCAAATGGGTCTAAATGTTACCCCCGGCTGCTCCATGCAGGGTGTACCAAGAAGGGAGTTGAGAAACGCAGCGTCCCAGGGTTGGAGAGGAGGCTAGCAGGCAGACAGTCCTCTCCATCCTCCTCGTGCCAAATAACCACCATGTGTTTTTCCATAGGAACACCAGGAGGGCCGGGCTCGGCCAGGCCCTCGAGGACCCAGCGCCTTCATTCCAGTGGACGAGGTGAGTTTGAAGCGGGGTAGGAGTCTTTGGTCCCTCGGAGGAAAAGCTGTGGAACACGGGTAGATCAGGATCTTTTATTTTCCCACTCCTGATTTATTTAATTTCATAAAAAAACTCTTGAAAGCCGGGCAGTGGTGGCTCTCGGGAGGCAGAGGCAAGCAGATCTCTGTGAGTTCGAGGCCAGCTTGGTCTACAGAGTGAGTTCCAGGACAGGCTCCAAAGCTACACCTTGGGGCTGGGGTGGGGTTGTGTGTGTATGTGTGTGTGTGTGTGTGTGTGTGTGTGTGTGAAATGATAGTGGCACAGCCAAACTTGAGATTCCCAAACTAGTGCTTATTTCTACGTAATAAGACGAGATATATCCATGTCTCATCTGACCCATGATCACTTATGAAAGTGTATATATTACCAAAAATATGCTCTGAAATTAGCATCTGCTTATTGTTTTCAGGTGTCCAGAGCACTGGTTTCACTTGACACAGTGGCTTATGCCTGTAATCCTAGTACTTGGGAAAGCAGAGGCAGGAGGATTGCTATAGGTTTGAAGCCAGCCCGGGCTCCATAGCTTAGGTCCATCAGGGATGAGGAGAAAGACTGTCTCAAAAAGGGGGGTTGGTGCGTGGGGAAGGGAGAGCAAGCTCCCTCTGGTCACATAACCACAGAACCAAGGTCATGGTTCAAAGCCTGTTTTGTTGTGTCCTTCACAGCAGGGATATCTTTCTTTCATCTACAGAATTGGTTCATCCTTCACTCTGTTGTTATTTTGATTTTGCAACAGGGTCTTAACTCTGTAGCCTGGCTGACCTCACTCACAGTGAGTGATCTTCCCGCCTCAGCCTCCCTCTGCATCTAGCTCATTGTTATGTGTTTACTTTTCTCTGTGCTAACAATCTAATCTAGGGCCTCGCACATGCTAGGCTGGCGTTCCACCCACCCTGCTCCACATCTCTAGCCCCCACTCAGTCACTCATTTAACAGATAGCTGTTCACTTGTGACTCGGTGTCAGGCACTGACCTAGGGACCAGGGATAGAGAATAAGAAGGAACCAGGGATAGAGAATAAGAAGGACAAAAATCTTTGTCATAGCCAGGTGGTAGTGGTGCACGCCTTTAATCCCAGCACTTGGGAGGCTGAGGCAGGTGGATCTCTGTGAATTTGAGGCCAGCCTGATCTACAGCTCGAGTTCCATGACAGGCTCCAAAGCTACACAGAGACACTCTGTATGGGGGGGAGGGGGGACAAAAACAAAAAAACTTTGCCATTATGGAGTTTGCATTCTAGTGCTTTGGTAACATGGGAATGCCTTCAGAATACACATACAGAGGAATTTGTTACACAGCGATGGAGTTTTCGTTTCCTGTTTTTCTGGTTTTGAGATGGTCTTACTCTACTAGACCTACCTAGAACTCACTGTGTAGATTAGTTTGGTCTTGAGTTTGTGCTGTCTTACATGAAGGCCAAATGGTTTGTGGCCTGCTAACAAAACATCTAACTTCTCTTCCCCTCCTTTGTGATGTAAGGTAAACAACCACCTTTGTTGGGTTTTTACAGATGGGTATTTACATCTATATCCCAGCATTTTAACCTCACATATTGTTCTTGTGTTTTATTTTTTTCCACTTAGAAATAACTCTTATTTTAACAACAACAAAAAAAAAAAAAAAAAAGAAAAAAAAAAAAAAAGAAAGAAAAAAAAAAAAAAGGAAAAAAACAGGCCTTGGAGTTCACCTAGATTAGAATCCTGTTTCTGTCATTTATCAGATCTGTGGCTTCAAGCAGATCTGGTTTCTTCATCTATTAATGGAGGAAAATAATAGTATTCACCTCACAGGACAAGTTCAAACACTCAAGGAGATTCATAATTGGATAGCTATCTGTTAGATGAATGAATCAGTCAGGGCTTGGGATGCAGCTTGGTGGTAGAACACTTGCTTACCATGCACAAAGGCCAGGATTTGGTACCCAGCTCCACAATAAAAAAATAAGAAGGAAAGGGGAAAAGGAGGAAAGGAGCCTGTGGTATATAGCTCAGTGCAGATGCTAGAGTGCTTGCCCGGTATCTCCAAAACCCTGGCTTAGATCCTTAGCGCCACAAAAATGGTCATGGTAGTGCATGCCTATAACCCCACCCCTTACGTTAAAGAGCTGTACATGAGAAGACACTCAGGACCTGTGATGTGTTCTGCACGTCCCCGCCCTCCATGGCTGTCTGCATCTGCCGTACTAGAAGAGAAATCCTATGGAGACAGGAGAAACTGTACATTCTTTTTTTTTTTTTTTTTAATTGCCAGGGATCAAACCCAGGGCCTCATACATGCTAAGCATTCATTTTACCGCTGAGCTACTCCCCAGTCTCCAGCAACCATTCTTCTTAATTTCTCTGACTCAATCTTCATCTATAAAAAGGGAGAAGAGACTGAGGGTAGGGGTGGCCCACACTTTAATCCCAGCCCTCGGGAGGCAGAGGCAGGCGGATCTCTGAGTTCGAGGCCAGCCTGGGCTACAGAGTGAGTTCCAGGACAGCAAGGGTTACACAGAGAAACCCTGTCTTGAAATATATAAAATAAAGGGGGTGAGGAGGGGGAAGGGCCTGGGGACATAGCATAGTGGTAGGATATTTACCTCGCATGCATGAAGTCCTAGGTTTGATCCTCAGCATTGGGCAGGGGGGGAAATCATTACAAAATAAAATAAAGAAAATTGGACTCCAATTTCCTAGCTGTCTTGAGGATTGAGTGAGTTAATACATATACTTGGACATCGATAGACATGTCTAAGTCATATCAGTGTTTGTCTGATCAGGTTCCTCTCTTGGACGTGATGGCAGTGTTCAGTCTCCTGCTATTATATCTATATACTACAGCTATGTATACAGAACAAGGAAGACGTTGCTCTGGATGGGGCAGGAGGGAACCCATGCTCTCCTCTTTCCTAGCAGATCCTTCAGGAAGGAGCTGAGAGCCTGGAGCAGCACCTGGGACTCGAGACTCTGATGTCTTCAGGACGGGTGGACAACCTGGCAGTGGTGATGGGTCTCCACCCCGACTACCTTAGCAGCTTCTGGCGCCTGCACTATCTGCTGCTGCATACAGATGGGCCCCTGGCCAGCTCCTGGCGCCACTACATTGCCATCATGGTAAGTTTATCTGGGCCTGGTGCTTTCCGGGGTGGCCAAATGGTCTGGCTTCAGATTCATTTGCTGGGACTCTCCTGAGTTGATTTTTTTTAGGTGAAGAGGAAGTGTCTAGCTTTACCTGATGATGCCCATGGAATTTTAGGTTTTGAAGAGAGGAGAGGCGTCTTTAAGTGTGTGTTTTGCAGATGGGGAAACTGAGGTACAAAGGGGTCAGATGACCAGCAAGCTGGTAGCAGAGCTGAAGTTAGAACATAGATTTTTTTTCTACCCCTTAGATCTCAAGGGGATCTTTCCAAAATGGTGCACAGAGGGACGGTAACTCAGGCTTATCAACTCCCTTCACAGGCTGCTGCCCGTCACCAGTGTTCTTACCTGGTGGGCTCCCACATGACTGAGTTCCTGCAGACCGGCGGTGACCCCGAGTGGCTACGGGGCCTCCACCGGGCCCCTGAAAAGCTACGCAAACTCAGTGAGATCAACAAGTTGCTGGCACATCGGCCGTGGCTCATCACGAAGGAGCATATCCAGGTGTGATAGGCAGAGAGTTGGGACCCTGAGGAAGCCTAGGGGCTGGATGGGGGCAGCCCAGGGGCAGCCGCTAAGTGGGTTAGCTCTCTCTCCCTTCCAGGCCTTACTGAAGACTGGAGAGCACAGCTGGTCCCTAGCTGAACTCATCCAGGCTCTGGTCCTGCTTACCCACTGCCACTCTCTGGCCTCCTTTGTGTTTGGCTGTGGAATACTTCCTGAAGGAGATGCAGAGGGCAGCCCTGCCTCACAGGCACCCTCGCCCCCCAGCGAGCAAGGCAGTCCCCCAAGTGGGGACCCGTTGAACAACTCTGGGGTAAGTCATGGTCCTGGGTCTTGGTGTGGGAGAAAGCTGGTGCGACCTTTGCTCTGGGAATAGAAACCACAGGTTCTCCATCTCTTCACAGTGAGAGGCTACAGCAAAAGCGCTTGGCTTTAAAACTCAGGGCTTGCTCTGTGTGTGTGTGTGTGTGTGTGTGTGTGTGTGTGTGTGTGTGTGTGTGACATGGGGATAAAGACCTAGCCACAGTAGGTTGTGAGGAGTAAGTGAGGCACTATGTGCTTGACCTAACAGCAGCACACAGCCTCTGAGGACGGCAGTCCGCTGGGGTTTCTGTTGGTTTGTTTGTTGTGTTGAGCCTGGGATTGAGCCTCGAACTTACTGTGGAGTCAAGTAGTACTGAGACTATGGGTGTGCACCATTCTGCCAGCTGATTTGCTGTTGTTGTTATTTGTGGATGTTTGGGGTTTGGTTTTGTGATTTTGAGGCAGGGTCTTCCTCTGTGACCCACGCTAGCCTCAAACTCATGGTGACTCCCCACATCCCTGTCCTCTCGCTGTGAGTCACCATGTCTGACATTTTTTTGCTCAGGTGACTATACAAAATTTGGGTTTTGGTATAGCTCAGTGGTGGCTGTTTGCCTAGTCTGTGTGAAGCCTTGAGTTCAATCAGCAACAGCACCAAAATCCAGACAACAGAGGCTGGAGAGATGGCTCAGTGGTGAAGAGCACTGGCTATTCTTCCAGAAGACCTAGGTTCAATTCCCAACACCTACATGGCAGCTCACAACTGTCTGCAACTCCAGTTCCAGGGGATCTGGCCCCCTCTCACAGACATGAATGCAGGCAAAACTAAATGCACAGTAAAAATACTAAAGGAAAAAAAACAACAAGAAAACAAGCCCCACCAATCAACAGAAACTGCCATAATCCCAGCATTCAGGATGCAGAGGCATGCAGATCTCTGTGAGTTCAAGGCCACTGGTCTACATCCTAAGTTCCAGGACAGCCAGGGCTACCTAGTGAATACCCTGTCTCAAACAAACAAAACTCAGAAACCTTGTAAATTACAAGTGAAGGAAGACACCTGTCTCCTCTCTGGCCTTACAAATGTCCCTGTGGAAGACTCACAGACTGTGAGCTGCTCGGGGTGGCGGCTGGCTCCGAAACTGCTCTAGTTCTTTCTGGTCACTCAGGAAGGCCTGGGATGTGGGAAATCTGAAGTTTTCCAGAGGACTAGATGGTAATTCCTGGGTCCTCTCTACAGGGCTTTGAAGCTGCCCGCGATGTGGAGGCCCTGATGGAACGCATGCGGCAGCTGCAGGAGAGCCTGCTGCGGGATGAGGGGGCTTCCCAGGAGGAGATGGAGAACCGTTTTGAGCTGGAGAAGTCAGAAAGTCTGCTGGTAACCCCCTCAGGTACGGGATCACAGACGTCATTGCGAGGGACTGCCTCTGTCTTTACACCTTGGATGGGAGTAGGCATCTCCATGCACCATGCCTTCTCCTTCTAAGAGGTTCTGAACGTGGGCCTTGTGTTCAGACTTGGCCTTTGAATCCTGGTCTGTTAGCCCTTCAGGGCTGTGTCAGGTAGATGGAGCCAAGCTTAGAGCCTTTCCCAGGTTGAGCCATCCCACAGAACTACCACTATAACTGTTACGGGGCCTTGCCTCCTGGGTTCTTGGGCAGGAGTCTCCTCCTCCCCAGGAGTGGCTCCAGCTAAAGTCTTAGTGTGGGGAGAGGCTCTCTGTGGTCCCCTGTTGTGCCTCTGGCTGCCTCTCTGATGATAGGGAGACTGCTGTGCTCCGGGCTCAGCCTCACTGACACCTCTATCTGATATGGCCCTCAGCGGATATCCTGGAGCCCTCTCCACACCCAGACATTCTATGCTTTGTGGAAGACCCCGCTTTTGGATATGAAGACTTCACTCGTCGAGGGACACAGGCCCCCCCTACCTTCCGAGCCCAGGTAAGGCTCCCTGCGCTGGTGTTGTTCATTGCTTTAGATTTGCACAGAAGCAGGGCCAGGCGCTTCCAGTGGCTCCAAAGTGGATACCTTCTCCCCTCAAAAACCCATAAGGCTACCAGGCCATGGTTGCACATGACTTAAATCCCAGCACTTGGGAGACAGAGACAGGTGGATCTCTGTGAGTTCAAGGCCACCCTGGTCTACAGAGTTAGCCCCAAGACAGCCAGGGCTACACAAAGAAACCCTGTCTTGAAAAAAACAAAGCAAAACAAAACAAAAAACCCATAAGGGCAGTGAAAACCAAAAAGATCCCAATTCAGGGGAAAGGTCATCATCCTGGGACATCCTGGTTGGTTTCTCAGGCCCAGCGTAAGCAGTGTATCAGATTTGTGGTTCAGGGAGGGTATGTTATGCAAAGCTAAGGTGTGAATCGTAGAGGTACAGAGGACAGATCCCTGGCCAGGCTTGGGCTTCCAAAGTCTTGCTCACTGACCTCTTCCCTCATTCCTCAGGATTATACCTGGGAAGACCATGGCTACTCACTGATCCAGCGGCTCTACCCTGAGGGAGGGCAGCTGCTGGATGAGAAGTTTCAGGTAGCCTACAGCCTCACCTATAACACCATTGCCATGCACAGTGGTGTGGACACCTCCATGCTCCGCAGGGCCATCTGGAACTACATCCACTGTGTCTTTGGCATCAGGTGAGCGAGTGACCCCCAGGTTCAGGTCATGTGGATGCTACAAATCTTTCTTGAACACTCTGTCATTTTTACTTTTCCTTTTCTTCTTGCCTTATAATAATGTTTAGGCTGAGTTCATGTCTTTGCAGGTTTAAAGCTAATGTGAATGCTCGTTGTTCAAACGCTATAAACAAAACTCTTTACACTGTCTCCCAGAGATAACAGGGCTTTGTTTGTCGTGCAATACAGAGGATTGAACCCAAGGCCGTGTGCATGCTAGACAAGCACTTTTATTTTATTTTGTATGGTTTTAGATCATTTTACTTATTTATTTTTGGTGTTTGGAGGCAAGGTCTCATTCTGTAACCCAGACTAGCCTAGAACTTGTGTGCTTCAGGCCAACCTTGAGCTCTTGACATTCCCCTGCATTAGCTTCTTAGGAGCTGGGCTTGCAGGCCTGCTCTCCCAAAGCTCTTTAACTGTGGTTTCATGTGTGTATGTGTATTCAGGTACCTCTACACAAATACAAACATAAACATGTGCATACATATGTACACACTACATAGCCTCATGGTTTTGTTTGTTTGTTTCTTTTTTTGTTGTTGTTTTTGTTTTGTCAGATTTATTATATTGTGTATACAGTGTTCTGCCTGCAGGCCAGAAGAGGGCACAAGATCTAATTTTAGATGGTTGTGAGCCACCATGTGGTTGCTGGGAATTGAACTCAGGACCTCTGTAGGATCAGCCAGTGCTCTAACCTTTGAGCCATCTTTCCAGCCCCCCCCCCCCTTTTTTTTTTTTTTTTTTTCAAGACAGGGTTTCTCTGTGTAGCCTTGGCTGTCCTGGAACTCACTCTGTAGACCAGGCTGGCCTCAAACTCACAGAGATCTGCCTGCTGGGATTAAAGTCATGCACCAACTCTGCCCTGCTATAGACTCATGTTTAAATTTCGAAATAGCACATCTTTTCTTGTAGTAAATAAGGACAGCACAGATATGCATCAGCAGCAGACTTTAAATAATGATGTTTCCTTCATAACCTGTTATGCGGCTCAGGAAAATTATGAACAAGAGCCAGGCATGTGGGAGGTTTTTCACTAAAACATTAAGTGTGGGCATCTCTGTACAACAGAGTATAGTGAGTTATATTTTTATCTTGTTAAATCTTTTCTAATTAAAATATTTTTATTTTATTTATTTGTATGTGTGTGTGTATAAGTACACATGTGTGGCACAGTATCCGTGTGGAGGTCAAGTGATGTGAGATATTTACTGTTGAATATTTAGGTTGTTTGTAGGGTTTTTTGTTTTTCTTTTTTGTTGTTACATTTTTTTTCCTCCCCTAGCTCCTCTCTCCCCATCCCTAAGAAGGAGTCTGTTGGCTCAAATTTGGAACCCCTCTGTTTCTTTGATCTCGGAGGTACTGAGATCCTGGCATGTGCTGCCACCCCATCTCAGTTTTACTCTTATACACTATTTGCACCGACTGCTCTCACACACGTTCTCATAGATAAGTCCCCCAAATAAAATGATTTCTCTAAGATATATACAGAACTTTATTTTTACGTAGTATCTCACAATAGTCTAGGTTGACCTTGAATTCACAGCAGTCCATCTATTTCAGTCTCCAGGGCTGGGACTGCAGGTGTGAGCTAATCCCCTGACTCCAGGCTTTTTCCTTCTCTTTCCCTCCCTCCCTTCCTCCCTCCCTCCCTTCCTCCCTTCCTTCTTCCTCCCTCCCTCCCTCCCTCCCTTCCTTCCTTTTTCCTCCCTTCCTTTCTCTGTTTGCTCTGCTCACACCTGTAATCCCAGAACTGGGAAAGCAAAGAGGGGAGGATCAGGTAGGTGTTCGGGGCCGTCCTTAGCTGTATAACAAGTTTACCAGCTGGGCTTCAGGACTCTAAAAATAAAAATAGAAACTAAGTGTGGGGGGGGGGGGGGCTGGGGAGCAGGAGGAGGGGAGAGTGGGGGATCTGTGGTTGGTATGTAAAATGAATAGAAAAAAATTCCTTAATTAAAGAAAGAAAGGGGCTGAAGAGATGGCTCAGTGGTTAAGAGCACTGACTGCTCTTCTAGAGGACTCGGGTTCAATTCCCAGCACCCACATGGCAGCTCACAACTGTCTATAGCTCCAAAATCTGATACCTTCACATAGACATACATGCAGGCAAAATGCCAATGCACATAAAATAAAAATAAATAAATTTAAAAAAATGGGAGGGAGGTTGGGGATTTAGCTCAGTGGTAGAGCGCTTGGCTAGCAAGTTTGGTCCTCATCTCCGGGGAAAAAAAAAAAAAGAAAAAGAAAAAAAAGAAAGAAAGAAAGTGACACCCTAAAATAGAAAAAAGAAATAAAAATCACCAAAATTGCTGGGCAGTGGTGGTGCACACCTTCAATCCCAGCACTTGAGAGGCAGAGGCAAGAGATTCTCTGTGAGTTTGAGACCAGCCTGGTCTATAGAGCGAGATCCAGGACAGTCAGGGTTACACAGAGAAATGCTGTCTCAAAAAAACCAAAGAATGAAAAACAAAAAACCTCACCAAAATTGTCCAGGAGGTCACCTTGTTTTATTATCAGGTGTTTCCTTCCTATCTTTTTTCCATATACACATAGAAGCTGGACCTAGGGAGGGACAAGTAGCTTCTAGACTCACTGCCAGCTGGCTTTTGGGTTTTGAACAAGTTAATTGCCTTCTCTAGGCCCTAGCTTGCCTGTATGGAATTAGCACTGCCTCCTTTTTCCCTAAACCACTTGGTTCTCCAGGACTAACACACACTGACCTTCCTCTCCTTTACTGTAGAACAGTGAGTGTAGGAGAGCTGGATTTGAAATCACTCCCTTCTCAGTGAAATGAACTTGATGAACACAGTATATTGCACATAACAGAGTATGTAGTTAGTAGGTTCGTGACTGGCACTGTCAGAGCTCACTAGAGCATGCTCATTGTCAGTGTTACTTAGAGTGGTCCTCTACGAGCCTATGACATATGATGTTAGCTGTTTTTCTAAGAGGAACCAGGCTTCTGGTTGCTTCCTACCTTCTGCCCTTTCTTGCCACTCTCTCTTCCTCCTTCTCTAGGGTGGGGTAGGTGGGATGTACTGCTTCTGAGAGCAGATCATGAGTAATGCTGTCTGGGTCTTTCCATCAGATATGATGACTATGATTATGGGGAGGTAAACCAGCTCCTGGAAAGGAACCTCAAAATTTATATCAAGACCGTGGCCTGCTACCCAGAAAAGACAACCCGCAGGATGTACAACCTCTTCTGGAGGCACTTCCGCCACTCAGAGAAGGTAACAGCAACATGGACGTGCAAACAGCCAAGCCAGGCCTGTAGAAGATCCAGAGGGTAGCACTCAGTGAGGGTCACAGTGGGAGCCTGGGCCTGTTGTCCTTGGTAAATCCTGTTCCACTGTGTGATTTCAGACTGCGTTTAAATCGAGTACTCAGGGGCGTGTTCCCACAGGGCCTTCAATGGCAGTTTGGCAGGCATAGGTTTGAATCTTAAGCCTCACATAGGAGCAGTGTGACTTTGGGCACGTGACCTTGCATCTTTGAGCTTTCCCCCTTTATAATGAGAGGAGACACTGCCTGCATTTCAAAGTTGGGAAGACACAATGAGACTATGTATGGAAACATTTGATCCTGCCCTGGAGCCAGTTAATGGTAGCTCTTCTTTTAGACTTGTGAGATTAAGCCATTAGTCACGACAGGGGAATTCCTCAGCAGTCACTGCACCAGACTGCAGAGCCCTAGTGCAGGTCGGGCGCGAGTGCTGGTGGGAGGCAAGGGTGAGGTGAGTGCCCTGGGAGTGTAGCCTGGGGGGCGGGGAGGGGGCTGCAGAGCAGCTGTCAGCAAGGTTCGTTCTTTCTGTGCCTCAGGTTCACGTGAACTTGCTGCTCCTCGAGGCCCGAATGCAAGCAGCCCTGCTCTATGCCCTCCGGGCCATCACCCGCTATATGACCTGACTCCTCCCCTGCGGGACCAGCACCCGGAGCGGCTGACCCTGGGGCACTGTCCTCTCTGCAAGGACTTGTGTGTCTGGAGACAGATCCAGGACCCTTTCTGTCTCATGTCCATCCAGCGAATGCTGGGGATGGGC
Source organism: Peromyscus attwateri (assembly GCA_902168425.1). Classification (NCBI taxonomy): domain Eukaryota; kingdom Metazoa; phylum Chordata; class Mammalia; order Rodentia; family Cricetidae; genus Peromyscus; species Peromyscus attwateri. The sequence continues at coordinate 16,607 of CABHPP010144125.1, forward strand.
ATGTGTGTGGTGTGCAGCCCCCTAGGCAAGCCGCACCTTCCTTTCCTCACTGGACTGGACAGGATTGTTGCACTGACTTGGGGGTCTCAGCTCTGCCCCTGGAGCTGGAAGAAGACTAGGAAAGCCCAAGAGGCCATGCCCCTTTTTCTTTCCTGCTCCTAAAAACAGATGAAGGTGACTGGGTTAAAAGCTCAGACTTATGTGCCAGCAGGCTGGGCCCCAGGCACCACAAGTGCTAGGGCCTTCCTGGACTGGGAAGCCCCTGCTGCCCCTGTGGGAAAGGAGCAAAGACCTCAAGGGACTCACACTCCAGGAAGCTTGCCTTCCCTTCTTCCTCATTCTCCAATTTCATTACCTCCCACCTGCCTTCCACCCATCAATGTGAAAGTTGGACTCACAGCTGGTCTGTGTGCCCAGTTCCCCCAAAGCCTGTTCCGTTGGGCAGCCTGGTTTGGGGTTGCCTGAATACTGGTTCAGTCTTTTTTCTCTCCTTTGTCCTCATACCCTTTTCTCCCACGCCTGTTGGTGTAGGGCCCAGGAGAGGGGCCAAACATATCCAAAGAACACACACACTCACACACACACACACACACACACACGCACACACACCCCGTCTCTGGAGAGTTGGAGCCCAGGTTGGTCCCTCTGCTGTCGGAAGAGGAAGGAGTAAATGCTGATGAACTCTGTATTTGGGTCTTGTGGGTGAGGTCTGGCCTCTTGAGGACCTCACTGCGGAGCTAGAGTCAAGTCCTAGGAGGGAGGAGGTCCTGTTCTAGACTATTGCCATGCAGAGGCTGGTGTCCCTTTCTTCTGATCCCTCCAGCTCTGCCAAGAGTGTTTGCCAAAAAAATGAGCCTTTCTTAGGTGGCACCAGGGCCCACCCAGGAAGAGGCAGATACCAAGGTTCTCTTTCTTCTGGCCACATTGCCACGCCTCTTGGACTTCCCAGGTACAGACTGAGGGGTTGGCTTCAGTTTCTCAAGGTTGATGCTTTCCTCTGGGCTCTCAGACCAAACCATCAACAGCAGGCTAATTTCCTTGCAAGACCTTGAAGGCCTCTGGGGACCCTTTGTCTACAGTCATCAAGGGACACCACCCCAACCCCAGTCTCCCATCTGTCCCCTCTCCTGGATTTAAAAGGATTGCTGGGCCGAAGCTGCCAAGGACTGACAGGCACTTTACATAGCAAAACAACTGTGAATTCTGACTCCCTCCCCTTCCACCAGCAGTGGGTGCCAGTCCAGAGATGTCTGGGAAAATCCAGGACACACTGCTGCTGTTTCCGACTCTCCTCCATTGGGTCAGGCGAGACAGGAGCCTGGCCAGTGTGCCACATTTCATACCCGTGCAGGCACGGGACGCAACCAGTACCCCCTCCAGGCTTGAAAGGCCTCCCTGCAGTGAAGGTGGGCGAGAGGGGAGGGGGCCTCAGCATGGGGGTACGTTCTAGAGGGGACATTGGGTGGGCGGGAGGGGTGTCCAGTGTTAAAGTCTTTGGCCTTGTGAGCAGTTCTAGGTGATAGAAATAAAAGTTCGCTGAGGTTTGTTTTGTAGTCCTTGTTAATGGGATGTTTGTCCATTTCCTGAAGGTCAGAGTTCACCTCCTAGCATAAGCCAGAAGCTGTGGTTGCGTCATGGACTTGACCTCATGGCCTCTGCCCTGCCTGTGCCCGTGCACAGTAATTGCAAGACTGAGGACTGCTGGTATTGCAAGTCAGTTGGGACGTGGCTGAGGCTCAGGGGTTGAGTTGGCCTCTTGTGTGAGCTCCTGGGCTTGATCCACAAAACAAAGTCTGCCATTGCTTGGGTGGCCAATCCTGCCACCCAGTTGGCATGTCGGGCACTGTGCACTAATAAATGACAATGTTTCCTGAATAAGGTGGCCCTGAGCTGGGTAGTGGGAGGCCACTTCTCTGAAGCTGCAACCATCTTGGAAGAGATTTGCAATTGAGGTGAAATAATACTGCTGAGGCCATAGAGCCAGGATTCCAGTGGGACTTGCCTGACTGAGGCCTTGGCATCCTGCCTTCCTGTTTTTTTCCCTGTTGGACATCCTTGCGACAGGAAGGACGTTTGACCACCTGAGGATTCTCCCCTCTCCACATTATGCGTCTCGTCTAGAACTGAAGAGGCAGGACCATCAAGAAGAGTGGCTCAGAGGTTAAGAGCATTGGCTGCTCTTGTAGAGGACCTGAGTTCAATTCCCAGCACCCATACGCTGGCTATCACTCCAGCTCCAAGGATCTAAAACCCTCCTTTGTCCTACATGGCACCTGCGTACACATGTATATACATAAATAGAAATAGAGTAATACCATCTTTTAAGAAAATTAAATGTGAGCCTGGTGTGGTGGCGCACGCCTTTATTCCCAGCACTTGGGAGGCAGAGCCAGGCAGATCTCTGTGATTTCGAGACAAGCCTGGTCTACAGAGCGAGATCCAGGACAGGCACCAAAACTACACAGAGAAACCCTGTCTTGAAAAAAAAAAACAAAAAAAAAAAAAAAAAAAAAAGTTAAATGTGGCTGGGCATGGTAGCACATCCCAGCACTTGGCAGGCAGGTGAATCTCTGTGAGTTCCAGGATAGTCTGGTCAATGGAGTGAGTTCCAGGGCTACACAGAGAAACCACATCTGGAAAAACAAAAAGGATAAATGTAGAGATGGCTCAGTGGGTGAGAACACTTGCTCAGGCTCAAGCATGAAGACCTGAATTCAAATCCCCAGCACTGTGTAAAATGCCTGGATGGCCGTTTGCCAGCCTGAAACCCTAGTCCTTGGGGGAAGCTGGAGGAGGGGGAGGCAGGAGGATGACTGCAGCTGCTGACAGC
>CABHPP010144126.1:0-21438 GCA_902168425.1 Peromyscus attwateri
TAGACAAATTCATTTTTTTCCTTTTCATTTCACTATTCCAGTCTTTCTCCTTCTCTTGCTTTTCAGACAACATGCAAATTTCCATTGAAGTCCATTTTCTTGTGGTTTCTTCCCAGCAGTTTAGAACATCGCATAGGTATAACATTTCAAACAAGAATAGAAACATATAGATATATGCATATATCATAACAAAAAACTTATAATTGCATTAATATATAAAAACCTGAATCAATGTGAAACATTTGAGATTAGCAACAGGTTTTTTTTATCTTAACCAATAATAATTGGTAATCAGTTCTCTTAAATGATGACAAGTATTTGTAATCCATTGAACTCAAATGATCAAACTCCATGTATTTTTCTTTTTCTGTGGAGGCAAAAGCCTAATTTTTTCCCAAACATAATATACTTTTGACTTTTATTCTAAAGTAAAAGCTTTTCAAAGTATGCAGGCTGGCCATTCAACATCTTTTCTCAATAAGTATCAGGAAAAAGAAGGGTTAAAGTGGGAAGCTGCTTCCTAGCAGAAGAGACCTTGATGTTATCACAGTGAAGAAGAACTTGTCCTAGGAAGGAAGGGAGGGAGGGAGGGGGACAGTGGACACAGACTGTACCCTTGGCTGCCAGTGTTCCTGAAAAAGACTTTTGTTAACTCCTCTGACTATAAGAATTAACAATTAACCCCAGATTCTCTGTTCAGCTTTCACCCAGCTTGTCAGTTGTAGACAGTAAATTCCCTGCCACTTCGCCCGTAGCTCCTGTCTCTGTCTGCCTGCACCTAGAACATGCACCCTCACCCTCTGAAAGCTGCTGGCTGGCTCCAGGCTTCTCCTGCTGGCCAAGACCAGCTCCACCCAAGCTGCAGGCCTGATAGCAAGACAGAGGGAGGCGGCCCTTGCCATGCCTCTCTCTCCTTCTCTTCCAGGAAAATGAGGGAGGTTAGTAGACAGGAACAAATAACACTTAAACAGACAACCAAGTACCAGTATTTCAGCACTGAGATGATGGCCTCAGTTAAGGTTAGCGAGTCCCATCTAACAGATAGCTTCTCTTGCAGTACACAAGCCACACCTGGCAGGAGCCACCTGCTTATCTCAGTTCAGTCAGGGGCACCCAGTCCCCTTAAACACATGGAACAAAACAGTAACATAGTAACAGTCAGAACACAGACCAAGACAAGGAGCCCTCACAAGTACATTTACTGTCCTGTGGTGAACAGATCTCAACGCATATCCATGTGCTTGGTGTACTATTCACAATAATCAAGTTATAGAATCAGTCTATGATGCGTTTTTAATTTGTATTCCAATGAATATTAAAGAGAAAGATCACCATAAATCTGAATACTCACTGAGATTTATTATGTATATTTATCTAGTCACAGTTTTTGCTCCTTCTTATGGAGTTGGTTGTTTTTCCTACTCATTTGAAGAAATTCTTCATAAATAATGAACCTCAGTTTTTTCATTTTTCTTTGTATTTATTGCAAATATTTTCTCATGAACTGGGATAAACCTATTCATCTCTCTATATTTTCAAACTTTAGTGAAAATCCCATGAGTGAAAGGAGGATTTTGTTGTACCTTCTACCAATTACAGTATCATAGATTGTTTGCATTTTGTTCCAAGTATACCGTCTCCCTCTCTCCCATCCTCTCCATGTTCATAAGCTCTATACATCTACAACCCTGAAGGCATCAAGTTCAATGACATTCATATTAACATGACCAGAAAGTCTTGGCTGAGCTGTTTATTTTGGTAAGTAGTTTTCTACCATTGATATCCATATTTTATAGTATGCTTGCCTCATAACCTGGATTATTTTACAAATATTTCCTTAGTTTAAAGCGTTATGTAAAATGGGACAAGCTCAATGTTAGAAGCTTAAATTACCCTTAGATTGTGTTCTATTCTCTTACCAGGAAAGATTTGTACAATGAACAGAAAAAGAATCTCTCCCGCAGTCAAATTCTATGTTTATGGGAACCTGAGAATCATTACCTAACAGCAGTGCATTGGGAAACAAAAGACTGAAAAATGGGCTGAGAGATGGGAGAAGAACAGGCCTTGAACAAAAGCCAAGTATTGTAGAAAGTCAAAGGCAGGTAATATCTACATCAAAGAAGAGGAACAGGGTTGGAAGGATATCACTAAGAAGGCACTGGAAAATAAATTAATATATACAATGATTTTATAAAAACTACTGGAACCTTCACTGGTTGTAGCTAGAGTTTTCCTGCCTGGCCCACAGTCAGGACAAATCTCTGTCACCCACCAGTCCCACAGCTGCTCAGACCCAACCAAGTAAACACAGAGACTTATATTGCTTACAAACTGTATGGCCATGGCAGGCTTCTTGCTAACTGTTCTTATATCTTAAATCAAGCCATTTCTATTAATCTATACCTTGCCACATGGCTCGTGGCTTACTGGCATCTTCACATGCTGCTTGTCATGGCAGCAGCTGGCAGTGTCTCCCCCTGCCTTCCTGTTCTCTCAATTCTCCTCTCTGTTAGTCCTGCCTATACTTCCTGCCTGGCCACTGGCCAATCAGTGTTTTATTTATTGACCAATCAGAGCAACACATTTGACATACAGACCATCCTACAGCAACTGGTAGGATCTGTTTTTGGCAATGGTGGGAAAAGACTAGGTGCAGTTAACAGGAGGATGGTGTCTTAGGGCTACTGTTGCTGTTGACCATGACCAAAGGAACTTGGGAAGGACGGGGTTTATTTGGCTTATACATCCACATCACTGTTCATCATGGACGGAAGTCAGGACAGGAACTCAGAGCAGGAACCGGGAGGCAGGATTTGGTGCAGAGACCATGGAGAGGTGCTGCTTACTAGCTTGCTCTCCCTGGCCTGCTTAGCCTGCTTTTTTATAGCACACAGGACCACCAGTCTAGAGATGGCATGATTCACAATGGCCTCCCCATAAACCACTAATTAAGAAAATGCTTTCTAGCCTGACGTTTTGGAGGCATTTTCTCAATTGAGGTCCCCTCCGTTCAGATAATTCTAGCTTGTGTCAAGTTGACATAAAACTAGCCAGCACAGATGGTGACTTAGTTTTCTCTCTGTTGCTGTGATAAAATCATGACCCAAAGCAACTTGGGCAGGAAAGAGTTTATTTTATTTTACCACTTATACCCCACCATGAACGAAAGTTGGAATAGGAACTCTAGGCAGGAACCTGGGGGCAGGACCTGAGGCAGGGTCTGTGGAAGACTGCTGCTTACTGGCTTACTCTACATGGCTTGCTTAGTGTGCTCTTTTGTACAACCCAGCACAATCTATCCAGGAGTGGCGCTTCCCACAGTGGGCTCAGCTCCTTACACCAATCATTGATTAAGAAAATGCCACACAGACTCCTCTAGAGGCAGTTTTGATGAGGCCTCAACCAAGGTTCCCCTTTCACAGATGGCCTATCGTGTGCCAAGTGGACAAAACAAAACAAACCAACAAAAACAAAAACCAAAATGAAAACAAACAGAAAAATCCATAACCAGGACCAACTGGGATAAAGAAAGGGGTAATGAAGCCCTGAAAAATTGAAACTACCCACTCAGATATTTTTAAAAGGATTTGGTCACCACCATGTTCCAGAATGTATCCAAGCAAGTTGTAGCTGTAGGTGTGTAAAATATAACCTGCTGTTTGCATAATAATCCTCATAATTTAGTAAATGTGAAATTTTTCTTCCAGATCTCTGTAATATTTAACTATAATCTCCTAATGTGTAACTTACTTCACTCTCCTAAGAACACCTGATAAGATTTTCCTAGTTACCAGCACAATCTTACCCAATGTGTCCCGGTTGAGTTCACTTTACTTTTCAAAACACTTGTAATTTGGCCAAGAAAAATGTGGCAGGGACTATTTATACCTCAGCAACCATCCGTTCCTGCTTTTCTTAACATTCCATCAGAACTGGTTTTGCTTCTTCCATTGATCTGCAAACTGTGAGTAGAAAGGAATAGATGTAGAGACTACCAAGGCTTTCCCTCTCTTCTGCATAATACATGTACAATTACCTTTTTATGGTCTGGGTATGGTGGTGCATGACTTCAATCCTAGCACTCTAGATGCAGAAGAAGGTGGATCTCTGTGAGTTGGAGATCAGCCTGGTCTATACAGTGAGTTCCAGGCCTGCCAGGACTACATGAAGAGACCTTGTCTCAATAGTTTTTTTCTTATTAATTTTGTTTTCCTCTTTTTCTTGAGGTTCAATACAAAAATAAAAAGGGAACATACGTCAGCTTTTTCATTGAATAATCATTTTTCCTATTGTCACTGAAAACCTCTGATGTCTATTTCCATAGTGAACCTTCTTCATATCCTCTTTCCTCTCCTTGTTTTAGAGAATGAAATTTTCTGTCTCTCTCCCATTGCCCCTCTTCTCCCTCTCTCTCTCTGCCCCCCCTCTCCTTCTCTTTCTCATAAAAGACAGCCCAGGTGAGTCACTGAATACAATAAAGAACAAGTGAAAATTTCATCCTGTGTGCTTACAGCAGCGTTCTGACACTCCTATCCAGGATGGTCAGGATGGAAACATAACGGGTCTCTAGATGGTATGTGGAAGGTGTTGTGGGTGTTGGGTGAGGTGTGACAGCGGCTCACCTCTGTTTCCTCTGTACTTCAGCAACACTCTCTATGAATGGACTCTCCATTGGTCAGTGTTATGTGCTGTGTATTTTCTTCAGCACACTCCAGAGGATAAATCTAAGTTTTCTTTTTCAATACCAGTGTCATCTACCTCCACTGAAATTGTATGTGTTCCTTTAGCCCGACCTTTTTATTTCCAACACTCTATAGTCAGGATGCTTGTACTTGAGCTGTCAGTTAGGGAACCTGCAAGGCAAGAGGTTTCCAATCAGGCGTTATAAGTCATGGTCTAGTTAAGTGATTATCTACCTGATAGATGTCTGTAAAGAAATTTGTCAGGCGTCCTCCACATGAAGGTAATCCCAACACAGCCAATATCATCCATGCACATTGAGGCTAGCCTAGTCTACATACTGAGTTCTGGGCCAGCCTAGACTATATAGCGAGTGCTTGTCTCACCCAAATCATCTACACACCAAATTAAGTGTTGATTATTGACATGCAATTTAGTCGATGCTTTATTTTTTAGATTTTATCAAACTGAATTTCTTGGGGACAGAATTTTTAAAAATAAACAGCTGGTATGGGGAAGCATGCTAGTGCTAAGGTACTATCAGAACAGTGATCATTCTCTGACCACCTTAACCTTCAGCGAGTTCTCTGGCAGATTGATCAAACGTTGACAAGATCAGGTTTGTCTTGAGATTATTTGATTTATATTTTTAGTTCATTTATTATTTAGACTTAAATTGCAGTTCTGATGTTAGATTCTTTGTTTGGAAATTAAAATCATGAAAAGTTTCATAGGAGACCTTGCAGCTATAAGTTACTATAACTGTAACTATAAGTTACTGTAACTGCAACTATAAGTTACTATAACTGTAACTATAAGTTACTATAACTATAAGTTACTATAACTGTAACTATAAGTCACTATAACTATAAGTTACTATAACTGTAACTATAAGTCGCTATAACTGTAACTATAAGTTACTGTAACTATAAGTCACTATAACTGCAACTATAAGTTACTGTAATTATAAGCTACTTGCAGAAACACAAATGTTGCCCATGTCTAGAGCCACTAAGTAGGTAAGTTGCAGAAGCCTCATTTTGAGGGAGCAGATTATCCAAACCCTACATCAAATACAAAAGATCACCCTGGAGAGTTTCTTACTTTTGTAAGAATTAAAACATACAGGTTAAAAAAAAAAAGCACAAAATATTCTAGATTATCTGCATGGACTGTGCCCAATTTTTGGTTATGAAATCCTTTGAGGGAGGCTAGCTGGGCATCCTTGAATAATGTGGTTGACATCTCTGTAGCCCCATTTTTCTATCTGTAGATTTAGGATTGTGATAATCCTTCTCACATGGAATTACAGGAAAATGTACTTAACATTTTACTCTTCTATTCCTCGTATTTGATGAGGTGATTTGAAAAATAAAGCATCATTAAAGTATTATGAAATTTAGATAACATAATCTATGAAATTTGTTTTTCACAATAAATATTTATATACATAAGATATTTAAATGGTGCTTGGCACATACTGACCTCCCAGTAATTATTACTCGGTACTGTATACTACTTGACACACAAAACGTATTCTATGTGTTTACTTCTAGGTGAATAACCATGGACAGTACAAGTGAATACTTATTTAAATTTAAGGGATATAATTTTGAGAAATGTTTTGTGAACATTGAGCATTTAGAAACCATGGAAGATTTTGAAATTAAAGATGATGATGTCTTCCTAGTCACGTATCCAAAATCTGGTAAGTGCCAGGAGTGGGCATGTGCTTTAATGTCTTGTCTTTGCTTTAGTATTATGTGGTCAAACATGGCTCCTCTCAACTCACCCACAGCAGCAAACCTACACTTACATAGCAACTTATGAGCAGACAAAATCTAAATGAAGCCCCAATCTGTAGGAGAGAAGGCCACCATTGGAGAACACAGTGTGCACTCTGGTGGAAAGTAGGAATGTTATGATAATGAGATGTGCCACATAGAGCCAGGAGCAGACACCCGGTGAGCACTGACCTGTTTGGACAGTTGGAGGGGGATGACATAGTATGAAATAATTTCTCCTGGGTGCAAATATGTAAGTGCTTCATCGTTTAGGATGAATTTTCCATCATATATCACTTCCTTTAAAAGTATTCTACAGGAACTGAGGTCTACTTAATACAATTTAGGAAGCTTTTGCACTCAGTAGCATGCACGCGCGCACGCCCACCCCCACACACACACACTCACACACACACACTCACACACACACTTTCTTGAGGTGTGAAGTCCATCAGTACAGAGCAATGCTGGAGCAGTGGTGTCCTGCTGGGGACAGGAAAATCCTATTTCAGTGGTGACTTATGAGTTTCCAGGGTCAACACTTGGAGGTCTTGGTTTGTGCTTTTACTGTGGTTGATACAATTTAAGAAATAAATATTAAAAAAAAAAAGCCGGGTGGAGGTGGCACACGCCTTTAATCCCAGCACTCGGGTGGCAGAGCCAGGTGGATCTCTGTGAGTTCGAGGCTAGCCTGGTCTACAGAGTGAGGTCCAAGACAGGCAACAACATTACACAGAGAAACCCTGTCTTGAAAAACAAAAAACAAACAAACAAACAAAATCCGTCTTCCTTAAAATTTCACATGCCCTTTTAAAAATTAGTTCATGTGTGGTTGTTGCCAAACACTACAGACAATGGGATTGTAGATGGTTTGTTCATAAAAGTCTTTTCAAGGCAGAGGTGATAGCTCATTGTGCAAAGTGCATATCTTGACCTTGCAAGCCTGAGGACCTGAGATGAGATCACTTAAACTCTTGTAGGCCAGATGTGGTAATGTGTGTCTATAATCTTGACCTTCCAATGGTGAGGTGGGAGACAGAGACAGGAGAATCCCCAGATGTTCATGAACCAGCTGGACTACATACTCAAAAAATGAACATATCTCAACCAAGATTGAAGGCAATTGTACTCTGACCACCACACATGCATGTGCCTGCACTCACATATGAACATGTGCATGCATCAATCTTTCTCTCACACACACTTGCCCACCACATGTGCATCATATACACAATCACCAGATTTGCACCACAAACACACACAGGCACATGTACAAGCATGCAAAGATAAAAATATCATTTCAAAATCAATTTCATTGTTCACTTCAGGTGCTGCCTTGCTTTCTACTTCTGGAATGTTTACGTGTGTCACAGAACTTCAAGACTATGAGAATAACCATCTCATTTTACTGTAGATCCTGGACTCTAGATCTTACTTGTCAAGATCTGAAAAATACTTCATCTTGGTATACACTAGCAAGTTAGACTGCTGCGTTTTTATAAATATCTGTGTAGTAAGAGACTGGTCAGAAATAGAGGTTTGGGGTTTTGTTTTGTTTTACAGTTAACAGTACAGCCAACAGCGAGCATGACTTTCCTTTAAAGGGTCATTTCCCACCAATCTTCACCTATTCCTGTGCTCTGGAAGCTCCTCTTAGATAATTTTTGTGAGACAAAATAGTTATTTGGAGATTAATTTTATTTTTCCAGTGTATAACCACACCAAGGTTTACAGAAATATTTTAGGAGATTCTTCCTTTTATGGACCTGGAACCAATTTGTGTCTAGATGCACATTTACACACTGCAACATGAGCTGTATCCTGGCTGTGGTCCATACTGCCAACTGCCAACCTGGCCTCATCACGGCAATGAGAGGGAAGTGTAAACCAAGCATCTTCATCCTATCACACCCTTGGTTTTGTGCCTTAAATAACCTGGTATTCCCTAGAGAATGACTAGCTGCTCCTGGAGGTCTTGGATGAAGGCTAGAACAATGATTATGGATGGTAGTAAGCCATGTAAGACATCAAACACTTTAGTTGTTACACCTCTGGGGTCTGTGACATCTTCTCAAGAACGGTCATTTCAAAATTGCAGTGACAGTTTGATGGAATTCACCATAATCTCATCCTCAGAATAATGAGAGTGAATGCTCATGTCAAAATTTACATGGGCTAATCATTTTGAATCATCATGAATAAATAAGGTCAAACATTAGTACCATTACGTTTGATCACACCCACATTCATTTGAAGTGGAAATAGGGTTGGGTGTTTATAAGTATTTCCCAAAGAGTTTCATTGTTGTTATCTTACTTGAATGGTTACTAATCCAAGAATCAGTAAGGAAACTGGAAACCTGGACCTCTTCTTTCCCTACAGTGTATTTATTCACGGGAACTTGGACACCTAGGATTGGGCTTAAGAAGCACAAAAAGGAAGGAACTGAATGCATGTCAATTTTGTTAAGTTTTCTAAAATTGTGACAACAAACTTCTAAGAAAGTCTCAGAGAGGAACAGGACTGCCTGTAACACACAGTGAAAGGGCATCCAATACCCTAGATAATTATATTTATGAAGATAAAGAAGAAATAACTCATAAGGCTCCAAACAGTACAAAGAAGTAATTTTAGCACAGTGTGTACATGTGTGGTATTATAAGAACATACCCATTAATCTACAAGTACTAGTGGCCAATTAGAAGTTTGAAATACTACAAAGAGGCTTCTCGTGGAACATAGAATACAGAGAAGCTATAGGAATAATTTGAATAATCACTATCAAGAAATCAGAACAAAATAACTATACAATTAAAAAGGGAACTCAGAACCCTTGATTTTTATCCTTTCTAATATTAGTAAGTATAGATAAAAATCAAATAAAAGCTATCCTTGTGTGTTAGCATACATGGAATATTTAAAAAGCATCAATCACTTTAAGATGGATGGTATTAACACAGATAGTTATTACTTAAACCTACCTCAAGATTGAAAACAGGATTGTTATCTATTTTCATAGGTACCATCTGGACTCAGCAGATCCTCAGCTTGATTTATTTTGAGGGCCACCGAAACAGGACTGAAAACGTGCAAACAATGGACAGAGCACCGTTCTTTGAGTACAATATTCACAATTTAGACTACGTCAAAATGCCGTCACCACGCATCTTCACTTCTCACCTTGCATATTACTTAGTACCAAAAGGTCTCAAGAAGAAAAAGGCTAAAGTATGTCATAGAGCTTAGTCACTTTTGGACAGATAAAATATCTTAAGTATTGGATAACAAAATTATTTCGGTATTTATGCTATGATGATACATCTCTCTGAACATTCTTGAGTGTGTCTCCTGGACACTTTTCCACCAGCCTCTGTAGAATCCTCACATGTGAATAGGACAGCAGACTCACAAATACCAAAGTAGTCAGTTTACGGAGGTGGTGTATTATTTCGGAAGTTGTTGCTGGAACCAGCAAAGGATCACTTCTTGTTTTTCCTCTAGTAACTTGACACGTTGGACTTAAATGTTTGCCAATGTGGCAGATATGGAATGCCCACTCACAATGGTCTTAAGTCGTCCATCTGGACTTAGTAATGAGATGAAACATGATTGATATTTATTGACCAGGACCCATTATAATTCGGTGGAAAGGTTCTACCACTGGTCCAGCTTTTCATTATTATAACTTTAGTATAATTTTCCTACTGATAGGAATTCCATCACTTCTGCATACTCATAGACTTATACTTGTTGCCTTCCTCCTGTTTTAGAACTTTGTGGTTTAAATTGGTTCGTAACATTCTTAATTTTAGTATAATCAAACATACTGACTTTTTTAAATATAAATTCATTATTTACTTATTTTCTTTTTATTGAATTTTTATTATTTAAAACAATTTTAGGGGCTGGAGAGATGGCTCAGAGGTTAAGAGCACTGACTGCTCTTCCAGAGGTCCTGAGTTCAATTCCCAGCAACCACATGGTGGCGCACATCTGTAATGAGATCTGGTGCCCTCTTCTGGCCTACAGGGATACATGCTGTATACATAATAAATAAATAAATCTTAAAAAAAAACCAATTTTAAATTTAAATGTATTTTGAACATATTCTTTCCCTCTCCCAGGTCCTTTCAGATCCTCTCCCCATCCCTATCCACCCAACTTTAAGTTCTTTCTCAAAACACAAAAGCCTAATATAACAACAATACCTTATTTAAGAAATATTTCCTTGTTTCAAGACTAGAAATGCATTTGTTTTTTCTAATACTCTTAATAAACTTGCTAATTATTTATAATAGCAGAGAAAAATGTCTTTTTAAATTACATGTGCATACTGTTAATGCTTGTACCAACGTAATAGTTCATTCTTATATTTCCACTTATTTCCAGTGCTATATATAAAATAGCTCAAAAACTCAATGACTATCAATTGCTATAGCATTAAGCTATATGGAAAACATGTTTACCATATTGATCAACTTTACAAATAATATATTTCTAGGACATGACCTGTGTTCTTGTACATGTGTGAAATACTATGTAAATGGAAGTATTCGCTTTTTATAACATGAAACAAAAAGTTTATAATCAGCTGCATTTTCATAAATATTACCTAGATGAAAATAAAGATTTATTTGGATAAGAACTATTATATAATTGTTCGGAACTTATTAGAATAACCAAGAATTACTAAAGCAACTCGGTGTGTTTTTTCTGCAGATTCTTTATATTTACAGAAATCCCAAAGATGTTTTGATCTCATATTTTCATTTTTCAAATTGGGTTGTTTCCTTAGAAGCTACAGATACCATAGAACATTATCTGGAAAAATTTCTAGATGGAAAAGGTAACTTCGTTTATTCCCTCTCACTAGTTTATAAAGTACAGATGATATTTAAGCCGTCTCAAAGTAGGGAAACATATCTAAGAGATGGAGGGGGCAGTGAACCAACATAATCTGATACACAATAATTCCTCTGCTGTTGTTCACACCATTTTAGGGGTGCCAGCTTGCAGCGTTGTATTATTTAGGAAGTACTTTGGCTAGACAACAAGAGGCTTGCAAATATTTTATCCATTCTTTCTAGCTAATGGCATAGAAAGAGTCACATAGCAGAAGTTGAGGGTGAGTGTGTGCTCTCAATGGCACACACTTGTTGGGAAACTGGAATTATTCATGCTACTACTGAGGAAAATTGACTAGTGGAAGAGGCTGTGGGGTGTGGAATCAGGATCTCACACATTGCTAAAATTATATTCAGGTTCTGCTTCATTGTTGTAAGGAAACACTGTTATTCAGAGAGAGGATATGAGAAATGAAGACACATGACTTCAGAGAGAGGAGAAATATGAACATCCCTTAAGGATAACTTTGATTTCAGACACTTGAACTTACATATGGTTTCTGATCCCCCATGTGGGTACAGAGAATTACATCTGGGTCCTCAGCAAGAGCAGCAGTGCTTTTACCACTGAGCAGTCCCTCCAGCCCCTGACCCTAGACTTTCTCAATGTCTGTCTTGCTATATCCCTAAATAGGTAGGTTGGTAGGTTGGTATGAGCCTTGTGTAATTGTTACACAAAAATAACTCTTTTAAAATAGTCAGTTGGAGGGGCTTCATTTTTATTTATGAATAGTCTAAACCATAAAAGAACAAACAAAGTTTGCTGTTCAGTAAGTATAGTGTCTTGACTTTGTTGCTCACTTATCTTCCCTTCAGTTGTAGGAAGCTGTTGGTTTGATCACATCAGAGGCTGGTATGAACACAGACATGATTTCAATATTATGTTCCTGAGCTATGAAGATATGAAGAAGGTAAGATGAGAAAGTTGTTTTGAAAATTATTTCTCATCTCTGAGTTTAAACAACACACTCCTAGGTGTCCTTATATCACACTCTTCCTTGGGTTCAGTATTGAAGAAAGAGGTTCCTGTCAGCTAGCCTCTCCTTTATTGACTGGTCTGTCTCGAGGCTTTCTTTTCCCAGTGGTCATCTCTTGTGATTCCTTCTAATGTATCCACTTGTGTCAATAAGACAACCTTATATGTCTAGAATAGACTTATCTTTTAAAGATATTATCAACCCTCTTTAATTATTTGTGTTAGTAGATTCAGTGGGGTATTGACATTCACGAACACAGTATGCATTGGTCTTATCCAATCACTCTTACGCTACCTATTGTTTTCCCAGGACTCTTACCAATTCCTAATAATCATAGTTCAACTTTCAGAAAGACCATTACATTTTTTTTTCTCCATAGGAGAGAGATGTGATTTCTGTTTCTTTGTATTGGTTGATTTCACTTAATCTGATGTTTTAAGGTTCATCCATTACCAACACAGATTTTTACTTTTCTCTGTTGTAGTTGAATACTAATGGACTAGATATTGTAACTGTAATTCTTGCTTGATAACTGTTCTATTATATGTAACTTTACTATGTTAAAGTTAAAACTTTCCTTTTCGGTTAGACAGAAAAGGGGAAATGCTGTGGGATAATGCTTTTGTACACTGGTTTAATAAAACACTGATTGGCCAGTAGCCAGGCAGTAAGTACAGGTGGGGCGAGGAGACAAGGAGGATTCTGGGAAGAGGAAGGGCAGAGTCAGGGGTCACCAGTCAGACACAGAGGAAGCAAGATGACAAGGCAGAACTGAGAAAAGGTACCAAGCCACGTGGCTAAACATAAATAAGAATTATGGGTTAATTTAAGTGTAAGAGCTAGTCAGTAATAAGCCTGAGCTAATGGCCAACAGTTATAAATAATATTAAGCCTCTGTGTGATTATTTTATAAAAGACTATGGGACTGTGGGTGAGAGATTTGTCCCGACCACAGACCAGACAAGACACAGGAAATCTTCCGACTACACTTTGTGTCTAAATAATACTCTATTTTTGTATTTATAGTGTTTTTTATTCTTTTATACACTGATTGGCATCTAGGCACATTCCATGCCTTGACTAGGGAGAAGAATGCAACAACATTGGACGCTAGCTAGGTTTTGGAATGCTGACTTTATTTTCATTGGAATACAACAAGGAATGGTGTCATTGGGTTATATTGTGGGCCTTTTTCTTTTTCGAGACAAGGTTTCTCTGTGTAGTTTTGGTGCCTGTCCTGCATCACCCTCTGCAGACCAGGCTGGCCTCAAACTCACAGAGATCCACCTGCCTCTGCCGCCTGAGTGCTGGGATTAAAGGCGTGCACCATCACTGCCCCCTTGAGGGCCTATTTTTAATTGTGTAAGATCTACACTGTTATTCATGGTGAATGCTCTTGCACTCAATATCTAATCTGGTACATTATTTTGAGTATCTTGGTTTTGTTTGTTTGTTTCTATGCTGGTAATTGAAATTGGAGTCTCATGCATGCCATATAAATGTTCTCTTTTTAACCTACATTCTCAGTCAGAGTCTAGGTTTTTGGACAATTTTTAATTTTGTCTCCTTGAATTAATAACCAGAGTTATAGTTAAAGTTTTCAGGTAATCTAAGAATCTATTTCTATCTAATGTGCTTTCCATTTCTTCAAGTCCCTTCATGGTCATTGCACAGTGAAGCTATTTGTAGAAGTAAGTTACTATGATGTAGTTATTGTATGGGCCACAAAGGTTCCTTTCACATGAAAGAAAGATAAAGAAAGGAAAGCTGGGTGAGCATGCCATGAGGAGCAAGTCAGTAGGGAGCATTCCCCACAATTTACCTCAGTTCCTGCCTTTAGTTCCTGAGTTCTCTTGATGATGGACTATCACCTCCAAGGTGAAATAATTCCTTTTCTTCCCACATTGTTTTGGTCAGTGTTTTATCACAACAGAAATCAGACAAATATAGATAAAGTGTTCTGTAAATAGTTGTTGTATCTTTTTAATCTGTGATGAAATTTAACTGAGTTTTCTATGTTGATTTTTAATTTGGGTGGCCTATTTAGAATTGAAAATGAGGTGTTGAAGTCAGCCACCAATATTTCCCAGGGTCTGTCTGGACTTTTTTTGTCCATTGGTGGGTTTTGTTTTTTTTTTTTTTTATAAAAATGGAAGTTACAATTTCATATTTAAAATTTTGGTATATATATTTTTATCAAACATTTTGTTACAAGTAACAGTAATTTAATGCAGAGCCATTTATACAAATTACGACAGTCAATTAAAATGATTCCTGGAGTTCCAGAAAAAGAATTTGTATCACATTCTCTATTTATAGAATGACTATAGCATTTTTGGGTTCCATGATTTTTTACTAACTTTTGAAATCTGGAAAATATGAATATTGCAAACTTAACCACTTCTTTCAAGGTTATTTACCCATTCAGTATCTTTTCAAATAAATTTTGCAATGGGTTTTTCTATTTTTTTTTAAATTGAGATCTTAAGAACTTCATTGAATGCAGATTGTTTTGGATGTTACCTTAAAGTTACTGTTTTGCAATTCTTATATATTGTACAATTGTCTGTTTGTTATCTTGCATTTCTTTCAGTGGTGGCTGGTCTCACTGCCTTTCTTAACTTTAATGCTAAGATTTTTGGTGTTATTGATGCAGTGTTGATGCAGTTTCCTTATTATGGAATAGAAATTCACCTGGTATTTGTGTGGTTGTGATTTTGTACACTACACCATTGTAAAACAGCATTGGTATTTGTTAGCATTTTCTGCACTGGAAACCACATGATCTACTTAGTATGCTTCTAGATTACAATCCTCTTTACCTTTTATTGCCCGATTGTTTCTGTTCTCTATTTATTACCAGTGTTGTAGTAAAGAGAGGTCGGAATGTTTGAGTGATTCCAACACCACCTGAAAAATCTTATACGTTCTACTACTAAGATTGATTATATGTATTTACATGCAGCCTTTTGATTTGAAACACTTTCTACTGCTGTGTGCTGTGTTTTACTGAAAGTTTTTTCTATTATCAATTGAAATAATCATATTAATTTATTTTCCCCTTTGCTTTTGTTCAGCCGTCTGTCCAGGAGGGAATTTTAGTGTTCATGTCACATGGTTGGCCGAAACTCACACCTCCATCATAAAGTCATTAATTTCTCAACCCATGACTTTTTTAGGACCTCAGGAACTCAGTGATTAAAATCTGCAGTTTTCTGGAGAAAAAACTGAGTGAAGAGGATGTGGATGCTGTTGTGAGACAAGCTATGTTTCAGAACATGAAATCTGACCCACGAGCAAATTATGATACTATTATAAAAAATGAAATCGGGGAGAGAAACAAAGGCTATTTCTTGCGCAAAGGTGAGAAACTCCTTTATTTGTAGTAATAAAAGTACTGAGACTTCCCCAAATCTCTTCCCTTAGAGCAAAAGTACTGTGCTTCCAATGTGTTTCTCCAGGTGATAAAGGTACTGGGAACCCAGAGAACATAATAAATCTTAATGGACACTGAACTAATAGAGTTTCTCCAGAAATTTAATGGCCATTTAGTAAAAAACATGATAGTTTTACTTATTTAATAAGTGTGGTTTTCCTTCTTTCTAGCTCATATGACTCAATTCTTGTAAGGCATGCCAGTAGTCTTGACCTAGGCAATGGATATTTTAGAGGAAACAATTCTAAATTGGGTGATTATATTTATTTTGAAAGAAAGTCATGCTACTTGGTCCAGGCTGGATCACAGACACTGTGCAGCTCAGGCAGGCCTAGAACTTGGTTTCCTCCTGCCTCTTGCTTGCAAGTGCTGGGAACAGACTTGAGGCATCGCTCTTGGGTTAGTCCAGAAGAATTTTAATTTCACTTCTGTTTATTTCTTTCAGGATATTATAAAACATATCCTACTGTATATCTGGAGTGAAGGAGGTTGAAGTGTTCCATCCTCATGTACCACTCCCTTTTATTACAGTAATTACAGTTGTGTCTCACTTACCCTGTCTTCTGTGATTCACTTTTGTGTCAACAACTGAGATTTTATTTTCATTTCTGAGGCGTGGCCTCATGCATGTGACTCAGGCTGGTTTTGAACTTGCTATGTGTAACTGAGGATTACCTCTCACTCCTAGCATTGCCTCTACCTCCCACATGGTGGGGACACAGGCATGGACAACCATATGCAGGTATTGTGACCTAATTGTGTGTCAGCGGCTGTCAAGAAAGAATGACCTCCCTTAAATTGATACTCTTTAACCTCCTAAGTCAAAATTTCAATTTATTATATCATTTAATGTGACATTCTAAAACATAATTTGACGTGTGTTTTGATTACTTTTCGATAATTCATCACTTACCATTATAATGATGGACACTGGCTATAAATAATTTTTAAATGTTTTATTGAAATTGATGTAGATTTTGATAATTTACAAAAATGTTCCTTTTTTTTTTCTCTTCTCCCATTTAACATCCCTTTACTTCTTACTCTCTAACTAGACCAATGCTCATCAAGTCTCATACCAGTATTAGTTTGCTGTCCTTCAAATGCAAGGAAAACAGTTTGTATAATCACATGTTCTAGCAGAAAATACCATGTGCCTGTCTCCATTTTAAATGGCTGTAATGGTGGTTGTAATGTGTACGCTGTAGAATGGTAACAGCGGCAACTGTGTTGCCCTCTGTGACCTTAACATCATTAGTTGAAAGTCTTTGGATTTAATTTTACAATGAAAATTAAGGAATTGACAAGTTTGAATTGTATGTATGTCTCACATATACACACATGAAACACACATTTGGAGTAAATAACAAAATAATTTTTTAAAAGTTCTCTGATGGTGGCACTATGCAATTACATTTTTTTCTGGCCTTTGCATACTCTTTAATTTTTATTAGAAATTTTAATTAAAATATTGTATCATTTGCCTCCTTCCCTGCCCTTCTAACGCTTGGCATGCTCCTTCCCTCCAGCCTCTCCCATGTGCTCTCCTCACTCCCTCTTAAACTGATGGCCTTATTTTGATTCTTATTGTTACATATGTCAATGCATGAGTACATAAACACAACCTGCTGACTTCTTTTAGTAAGAGTCGTGTGGTGGATGGTTTCAGGGCTAACCACTTTGTATTGGTTAACCAGTTAGTGGGCTCATCCTTAAGTGGTGAATTCTCCTTCTCTCAGCACTCACTAGTTGCCTCTTCATTGTCTAGGGGTGGGACCCTTGAAAGTCCCTCCTTCCTTGTTAGCGTGCCCATTGATATTATCATTGTTCAGGTCCTGCTTAGGCAGCTATGTTCTTGAGATATCATGAGGTATAGCATCTCTGTCACTTCTAGGAGGCACAGTATCACTCTTAAAATCTTTCTGCCCCCTCTTCCACAATGTTCCCTGAGTCTTAGGTTCAGGATTCCTGTTTGAGGTGTGTTCATTGGTGCTGAACTCTGCAGAAGCCATTGGTAGCTGCATTATGAACTGTTATGGTTTTCTGTTTGTTTTAAAGAGAAATTTCTTTGATGAAGTGTGAGAGCTACACTTATCTGTGGTTTAGGGATATGTTTTAGAATGCAGCTAGGAATCGTTCTCATCCTTTAAACTGGTGGTGGTAGGTTCTTTCTAAAAACCATGACCTTTCTGGGGCATGGCATCACATGCCTTTAATCCCAGCACTTTGGAGGCACATGGAGGCCAATCTCTAAGATCAAAGCCAGCCTGCTCTACAAAGCAAGTTCCAGGACAGCCAGCATTACATAAAGAAGCCCTGTCTCAAAAAAAAAAAAAAAGTAAAAAATAAAATAAAATCCACGACCTTACAAGCCTTAAGTAGTTAGCTTTATCCCAGCAATGTGGAGCTGACTCAACATATGTAAATCCATAAATGTAATGAACCATATAAATGTACTTAGAGACAATAATTACATGATTATCACAAAAGATACAGAAAAAAGCCTTTGACAAAATCTAACATACTTTTATGATAACAGTTCTAGAGAGACTCAAGTGGAGGGAACACACCTTCACATAATAGAGACTATATATGACAAATGTACAGCCAACATTATCCTGAATTGAGGAAACCTTCCAGCTGTCTCATAAAAACCAGGAATGAGACAGGACTGTCCACTGTGTCCACTTCTCTTTTTAACAAAGCGACTGAAGCACTAGACAAGGCAAGAGAAGGAAATTCAAGAGATATATACAGGAAAAGAAGAAGCCAAATTATCCCTATTTGAATATGATATGATATTATACATAAAAGAACCCCAAAATTCCAACAAAAACCTGTAGAAACAACCAACAATTTAAGCAGAGTTCTGAATATATGGAACCAATTTACAAAAATATGTAGCCTTTCTACACATCAACAACATACATGTTAAGAAAGACATGATGGACATAAGCCCACTCACAAGAGCTTCAAAGGCAATAAAATATCCTGGAATAAACCCCACCAAGAACGTGAAAGACCTCTGCAATGAAAAGTTTAAATCTGTGAATAGTTTTTAGGAAGACATTAGAAACTGGAAAGACCTCCCGTGTTCATGAATTGGGAGATTTAAGACAGAGAGAGAAAATGACTATCTTACCAAAAGGAATTTATAGATACAGTGCAACTCCAATCAAAATATCCACAACATTCTTCCCAGAAATATAAAAAAGGCCAACCCAAAATTCATATGTAATCAGAAAATACCTTGGATAGCCAAAGCAATCATGACCAAAAAGAACAATATTGTAGGGATTTCCATTTTAGATTTGAAAATACATTATAAAGCTATAATAATAAAAACAGTATGGTACTGACATAAAATAGACATATAGACTAGTGGGATAAAATGGAAGACTGAAACATGAGCATAGGCAACTACAACCTTGGGATATATGCTGCATTGTATCAATTAATATTGCTAGTTTGTATGATGCTTATCATATAGTAAAATACACTTCAAAATTTCTCATGTATTTATATTTGTTAGGGTTTTTGTTTTCTGCTAAAGATTGGTTATGACTAGTTAGATAATACAAGGGACAGTGATCTAATATATTTATTGTGTTATTGCATAGGTTTCTTTCACTGCTCAGCCTTCCATAAAGAAAGGTGAGGTTCTAAACTCCACAGAGAACTCACAATGACTTTGTATGGGTTGGAGAAGATACTGAAGTTGCTTAGAGTGACCTTTGCTTTGACAGTTTCATTTACTCACCTATGTGCTGTCCCTGTGCTTATCCCACTAGGTACCATTGGAGACTGGAAACGTCATTTAACCGTGCAGCAGAATGAAAGATTTGACATGATATTCAAGAGGAACATGAAAAATTTCCCCTTGAAGTTTGTCTGGGATGTAAATGAAGAATAGAATTCTAATGTTAGTATAAAAGAAACATAAAAGTCAATTAAGCAGAAGGCATACTTTTATATCAATATTGATATGTTTCTGTATCTTAATCATTAAATGCCAAACTTTATTAAGGAACAAAATGAGTAAACTATGCCTGGATAAATTGCAATACGTTTAATGAATGATTTCAAATTTCAAAATTAAATTAGTTTGGTTCTAGTTAGCATTGGTACCATGCACTAAAAGCATAAAACATGGTGCTTTGTGATGTAGGAAAATCACTGCAAAGAGTTCTCTGTAGTGGACAATTTTTCTTCATCTTCTATGATGAAATTATGGATCAAGAACTCTGGAGAAATGGCTCAGCCTGTAGAGGACTCTGGTTAAATTCCCAGCACCGACATGGCAGCTCACAATTATCTATCACTCCAGTCCATGTGATCAAACACTCTCATACAGACATGAGTGTGGGCAGAACACCAATGGAAATAAAAATTAAATATTTTGTATCAAAAAACATCTTCCCATTCACACAATGAATCTTCAACTTTTGCTGATTCAAGAAATCAGTAGAGGGATATTAGAATTTTTAATTTGGAAAATTATAACCAAGCATTGAATAAAAATCAGAATTGACAAAAACTGGAAAAGAGGGAAGAAGATGTATTCCCTACTTAAAAAGATCTAAACTTTTAGCTGATTATTTTTGTTGTTTGATGACTTTATACTTATATACAATGAATCATTATTACTATTTTTACCAACATTTGTGGATAATGCACTTAAGATTTTCTTTTGCCCTTACATATAATGTAATTGATACTGTGAACTAAATTTTAAGCTAGTGACTGGGGAAATATCTAGAACATACTTAAATGTCTCCAAAGTCTGTCCTAGTGAATTAAATGCATGTGAATTTATTAGCTCAGTTTTAAAATAGCAACAACAACAGTCTCACACCTAAGAGCTGAGCACACAGCAGTTACTACGTCCTTGAGGATGTGTACCTGGCAGCCAGTGTACTTCCACAACGGCTCTCACTAGGCATGAGGAGTCGGGTGACAACCATTAGTTGTTCAACCACAAGGCTGGGTGTCTCAGCAGTCCCTATCAGCCGGCAGAAGCCTGGAAAGTCCCTGGAGACCTGCTGGTCCCTATTCTACAACAAAGGCTTGAAAACACTGGTTCTGACATCAGGGGAGGGGTCAACAGCAGCAGCAGCAACAGGACAAATCACCAGGGTGGTGAGAGGGAAGGACAAGAGAACAAATGGAGGAAAGCTCTTCCTTCTGCTATACCCTTTTATCTGGACTACTATCAGCAGGTTCAACAATTGGGGAGGGTTTTTCCACATCAGCCAAGGCAGGACACTTATTTAGGGGAGGCTGTCTACTTAGATATTCTGATTTATTGCAAGTTGATGTTAAAACCAACCATAATATCTTCTATTCTTAATCACGGGTAGCAGTTTCTTTAGCCTCGGTTTGTTGGCTGTAGAGATAGCTGTGTTCAATTCACACCCGTGATGAAGGGCAGGGGGGCAAAATTCAGATGACTGACATGCTAGGGAAGTCTGGGGAATGGTAGAAATAAATATAGATAAATAAATAGTAGATATAAATATGGTAGAGGTTTGAAGGGGGACATACATGGGCATTAAAGATTGTCTGGGAGTGTCACTGAGTGAAAGAGTTCTTTAACTCAGTCCCAAGATAGAAAAAGAAAGAAAGAAAGAAAGAAAGAAAGAAAGAAAGAAAGA
>CABHPP010144126.1:21448-44108 GCA_902168425.1 Peromyscus attwateri
GAAGGAAGGAAGGAAGGAAGGAAGGAAGGAAGAAAGAAGGGAGGGAGAAGAAGGAAGAGGGAAGAAGGGAGGGAGGGAGGGAAGAAGTGAGGGAGGGGGAAGGTGGGTGGGTAAAGAAAAGGAGTCTAAGAAAAGAACCCCAGAAATGAGAGGTAGAAATATGAGTGGAAATAAGAGAAATATATTAGAAGAGACTGCTAAATGGGATTATATGCTTCTCAAGGCCTTCAAAGTTCCTAAGCAGAATCATGTTAACAAGAAAGAGAGTTGGTGATGGCGTGATAAATGGGGATTGAGCAATGGGTTCCAGATGCAATGATGTTCCCATGGAAAAATGAGTTTCCAATAGGAGGGTTAGAGAAATTTCAATGGAAGACAGGAAGAAGTATTCCATTCCAGAGAGTAAAGGAATTATCATCCAGGAAGGTATAAAGAGAAGATAAAGCACATCCAGATCTAAGAGAAAAGGAATAACCCACACTGTGAACAAGGAGCAAGAAGTTCCAGGACAGGAGGTACCCTTCAGATGAATGTAGAACTCTTACCCAGAGAGTACACTCTTAGATTCCAACCATCCAAATATGTACTTACCAGCGTCAATCAACAGTTGTTGGGATGCTAGTTGGTGGATAGTCCTCACCAATTACTCCCTTCAGTCAGAAGTGAAATCATAGGCTCTGAACAAATACGTCTCTTGCTCATGGGCTAGATGGTGTGGACCATCTCAGGGGCAGAACAGCTTTGGACTGTACTCAGCTTTCCAGGACCCTCCAATAAATCTCCCGTGCTGTAGTGAGTTTTCTCCCCTGATAAATTCCCTCACCCTTTAAGCAGACTCCGTGGATTTCTCGCATTATCTGACACCCAACGTGGGGCTGAGCCCCGCGGCCTGCACCCTCGACTACTCCCTGAGGTCCCAGCTCCAAGAGAGTCCCGCAGACCTTCCAAGCTCCTTCCGCCCAGCCTCTGCCCCGCTGTGTCACACATTTGCGCCATGTGCTGCTACCCACCAGCCCTTTCGTTTGTCCCCGCTTGAGCATGCACTCTCTCCACACTGACCTGTTCTGCTGGCGGACAGAGATGACACGGTGTCTGAAATATTGTTTTGTAAATGCAAATGCTTCCTAATTTCGGATGGATTTTCCACCACACATCATTGAATTTAAAATACATTCCACGGGAACTGAGGCCTGCTCAACACAGTGTAAGATACGTGTACCAACACCAGACCATTTTAAAAGTTAGTTTATGGGTAGCCGTTGCCGAACACTACAGACAATGGGATTGTACATGGTTTGGCTATGAAAGTCTTTTCAAGGCAGAGGTGATGGCTCAATGTGCAAAGTATGTGTCTTGGCCTTGCAAGCCTGAGGACCTGAGATGGAATCACTTAAACTCTTGTAGGCCAGATGTGGTAATGTGTGTCTAAAATCTTGACATTCCAATGGTGAGGTGGTAGACAGAGACAGGAGAATCCCCAGATGTTCATGAACCAACTGGACTACATACTCAGAAAATGAACATATCTTAAAAAAGATTGAAGGCAATTGTACTCTGACCACTACACATACACCAGCCTGCACTCACATATTGGCATGTATATGCACAAATCTCTCTCTCAGATACACATGCACAGCACATACACACACATGCACCAGACATACACTCATGCATACCAGACCAAGAAGAATGAACCATAAGGCTCCAAACAGAAAAAAAGGTAGTAAGAAGTTAATGCTACTCGCCCTGATGTGATTTTAGCACAGTGTGCACATGTGTAGTATAATAAGAGTGTACCCATTAATATCTAAAAATAATATCCATCAATGAGAAGTTTAAAATACTACAAAAAGATTTCCCATGGGACATAGAATACAAAGAATAAGAATAATTTCAACAATCATTATCAAGAAATCAGAACAAAACAACTGTACAATTAAAAAGGGACTCAGAGCCCTGATTTAATCTTTTCTAATATTATTGCCAAATAAAAATAAAAATCAAACAAATACTACATTGGCTCATTGGCACACATGGAATAATAATAAAAAAAAGCCCCAGTGGCTTGAAGATGGATGGTATTAACATAGATGTTTGTTACTTAAGCCTACCTCAGGATTGAAAACAAGATTATCTATTTTTGCAGGTACCCTCTGGACTCAAGAGATCCTCAGCTTGATTTATTTTGGGGGCCACCAGAACAGGACTGGAGACATGCAAATTATCAACAAAGCACCATTCTTAGAGTACAAAGTTTATGATTTAGACTTTGTTAAAATGCTATCACCTCGCATCTTCTTTTCCCACTTTCCATATTACTTAGCACCAAAATGTCTCAAGGAGAAAAAGGATAAAGTATATCATAGGACTTAGTCACTCTTTAAACAGATAAAATACTTTACGTATTGAATAATAAAATTATTTCAGGATTTGTGCTATGATGCTACATCTCTCTGAACATTCTTGAGTATGTCTCCTGGGAATTCTTCCACCAGCTTCCCTAGAATCCTCATCTGTGAATAGAACTGCAGAGTCACAAATACCAGAGTAGTCAACTTATGGAGGTGGTGTACTGTTTCTGAAGAAAGTGGACAATCAGTTATTGCTGAAACCAGCAGAAGACCAATTCTTATATTTCCTCTAGTAACTTGACATGTTGAACTTAAATGTTTGCCAATGTGGCAGTTATTGAATGGTTTCGCACACTGGTCTTAATTTGCTTATGTGTACCAATTAATGAGATCAAGCATGTTTGATGTTGATTATCATAATCAGTTCTGATTCTGTGAATGGGTTCTATCATCAGTCCAGTTTGTCATTATTATAATTTTAGTATAATTTTCCTATTGATTTAAATTCTGTCTCTTCTGGATACTAATATACTTGTGACTTTTCTCATGTTTTGGAACTTTGTATAACTTTGTGATTTAATTTGATAAGTCACATTCTTAATTTTAGTACTATCAAACATATTGACTTTTAAAATATAAATCATTTATTTATTTTCTTTTTCATTATATTTTTATTACTTCAAAAATTCTTTTATTTTAAATATATTCTTTTCCTCCCCCAGGTACTTCCAGATCTTCTCCTCATCCCTATTCATTCAACTTTAAGTCTCAAAAATCAAACAAAAGGCTATTACAACAACAGGACCTTGTTTCAGAAATATTCTCTGGTTTGAAGACTAGGAATGCATTTATATTTGTCTTAATACTCTTAAAACACTTGTTAGTAGTTAGTATTTATAGTAGTATGAAAGACTTTTCTTTTTAAATTCCATGTGGATCCTGTTGATGCTTGTACCAACATAATAAATACTTCATTCTTTTATTTTCCACTTATTTCCAGTGCTACCTTGGCTATAGATCAAATATCTCAGAAAACTCAATGATGTCATTTGTAGCCTTAGGGAAACTTTGCTTACTCTATTTATCAACTTCACAAATAATATAACTTCTAGAAAGTTGACCTGTATTTGTACATGTATGAAATACTATGTAAGTGAAAGTATTCAATTTTATAGCATGGAACAAGTTGATAAACAACTAAACTTTCACAAATTGTGAAATGGATGAGAATTAAGATTTATTTGGATAATGAACTATCACATAATTGTTCAGAACTTATCAGCATAACCAAGGATTACTAAACCAACTTTGTGTTTTTTCTGCAGATTCTTTTGTTTTGTTTTGTTTTGTTTTGTTTTGTTTTTTCGAGACAGGGTTTCTCTGTGTAGCTTTGCACCTTTCCTGGAGCTCACTTGGTAGCCCAGACTGGCCTTGAACTCACAGAGATCCACCTGCCTCTGCCTCCCCAGTGCTGGGATTAAAGGCGTGTGCCACCAACGCCCGGCTGCAGATTCTTTATATTTACAGAAACCCCAAAGACATTTTGATCTCATTTTTTTTATTTTTCATTTTTTGAGTTTTCCAAACTCATTGAATGCATAAAATCCATGGATATTTTGACATCTTTAATACTAATTTTAGGCATAATGCCTCACACACCCGCAGAGACAGTGTTTTTCAACTCTAACCTTTTTTTATTAATTAATTTTTTTCATTTGTTTTTCATCCCAACTGCAGTTTCCCCTCTGTCCTCTCTTCCTGTTCCCTCCCCGTGTCCCCCATCCATTCCCCATCCATTCCCCCATCCAGTCCCCCCATCCAGTCCCCACATCCAGTCCTCCTCTGTTACTGTTCAGAAAGAGAAAGCCTCTCGTGGGTGTCAACAAAGCATGGCATACCAAGTTGAGATAGGACTAAGTTCCTCCCTTTATATCGTGGCTTGGCGAGGCAACCCAGTATGAGGAGTAGGTTCCCAAAAGTCAGCTCAAATGTTAAGGACAGGCCCTGATCCCACTGCTAGAAGTCCCACAAATAGACCAAGCTACACAACTGTCATACACATGTAGAGGGCCCATGGTGGTCCCATGCAGGCTCCATAGCAGTCAGTCCAGAGTCTGTGAGCTCCTATGAGGCCAGGCTAGTTGTTTCTATGAGTTCTTTTGTGATGACCTTGAACCCCTGGCTCATACAATCCTTTCTCCTTCTCATCAACAGGATTCCCAGAGCGTGGCCCAGTGCTTGGCTGTGGATCTCTGTATTTGCTTCCGTCAGTTACTGGATGAAGGCTTCCTGATGACAATTAGAGTAGTCGCCAATCTGGTTATAGGAGATGGCCAGTTCAGGCACCCTCCCAACTATTTGTAGGAGTCTTAGCTAGGGTCATGCTATTGGATTCCTGGAACCAGGTTTCTCCATGACCCCCAAAATGCTCTCCCCTATTAAGATATATCTGTCATTACTCTCCCCTCCATCCTTCCCTGAATCTCCCCAACCCAATCCCTCATGTTCCTATACAACCCCATCACCCAACTCTGTCCTCAGTTTACCTAGGAGATCTCTTCTATTTCCCTTCCCAGGGAAATCCATGCATTCCTCTTTGGGCCCTCCTTATTACCTAGCCTCTCTGGGGCTGTGTATTGTAGCATGGTTATCCTTTTACTTTATAGCTAATATCCACTTATGAGTGAGTACATACCATTTTTGCCTTTCTGGGACTGGATTACCTCACTCAGGATGGTTTTTTCAGTTCCATCCATTTGCCCGCAAATTTCATTATGTCATTGTTTTTTTTTTTTATATATAGCTGAGTAATACTCCATTGTGTAAATGTACCACATTCTTTATCTATTCATAAGTTGAGGGGCATCTAGGTTGTTTCCAGGTTCTGGCTATTACAAATAATGCTGCTATGAATATAGTTGAGCAAGTGTCCTTGTAATACGATTGAGCATCTTTAGGGTATATGCCCAAGGCTGATATCATTGAGTTTGAACAACACACTCGCAGGTGTCCTCATATCACACTCTTTCTTGGGTTCAATATTGAAGGAGGCTCCTGAGATCCAGTCTCTCCTTTATTTGACTGGTCTGTCTTGAGGCTTTCTTTTCCCAGTGGTCAATCACACTAGTGATTCCTTCTAGTGTAGCCACCTGTGTCACACAACCTTATGTGTCTAGAATAGACTTATCCTTTAAAGATATTATCAACCCTCTTTAATTATTTGTGTTAGTAGATTCAGTGGGGTATTGCCATCTAGGAACACAACACTCACTGGTATTACCCAATTACTCTCTTTACACTCTCATCCTTTCTTAACTCAGGTCTATTCCTAATTCCATGGTTCAACTTTCAGAATGACAGTTGGCTTTTGT
Source organism: Peromyscus attwateri (assembly GCA_902168425.1). Classification (NCBI taxonomy): domain Eukaryota; kingdom Metazoa; phylum Chordata; class Mammalia; order Rodentia; family Cricetidae; genus Peromyscus; species Peromyscus attwateri. Next base: position 27,171 of record CABHPP010144126.1, read on the forward strand.
TTTGTTTTGTTTTCTACATGAGAGACGGATATGATATCTTACAGCTGGTCCTTCTTTGGATCACCAGCTCCTGCTAAAGACAAGGAGACTTGTTATTAATTATGAAAGTTTGGCCTTAGCTTAGGCTTGTTCCCAGCTAGCTCTTATAACTTAAATTAACCTGTTTGTATTATTCTACATTCTGCCACATGGCTAGTTACTTCTCTTCCATACTGCATGTCTGACTTCCTCAGTGTTTTGCTGGCAAATCTCCTGCTCTCTGAGTTTTCCCCCCGAGTCTCTGTCTTTCCCTAGACAGATAGAAGTCCCACCTATCTTCTACTGCCTAGCTATTGGCCATTAAGTTCTTTATTAAATCATTCAGAATGTACCTTAGGCAGACAAGGAAATACAGAGACATATCTTCACACAGTGTGATCAAATATCCTGCAACATTTCCCCTTTTATCTAAATAAAAAAGGAAAAGTTTTAACTCTAACACAGTAAAACTATATACAATAAAGAACAATTACCAGGTAAAAATTACATTCACAATATCCAGTCCATTTTTATTTGGCAACGTTGGAAATGTACTCTATTATTTATCACATCTTATTAGTCCAAAGTTTTCTACTTAAACCATTTTATATTGTAACTTGTATTACCAATCTAAAAATATCTTTTGAACCTTAAACCATATTCTTAAACAACTTAAGCTTTTATGTCTCTCAACCTTTAAAAACTTTACATTTCTTTAGTGAATTTTTTTTCTGAATTTAGTAACAAAGAAAATGGTGTAATTATGTTGTCTTCAACCCCCATAAGAGACCCAAGAAGGAGAAAATATTACCTGAGTAAACAGGAAGTACAGAGCAAACAACTTCCAAAACTATAGAAATGACAGAGATAGCTGGCTCCCTAAAGAGTCACCCAAGGTTCCTCTGCAATGTTGGAGCATCCATTTTTGGCCTAAGGGCCTAGAATATCTGACAGACTTTTCTGTATAGCAGGAATTTTGAAGGACTGGCCTACCTTGTCTTGGCAAAGTTCGGCAGTTGATTTCCCTTGTGTCTTGCTTGTCCAATTTGGACAGCATACTATCAGCAGTGGAGGCAAGGGTAGTTTCTTGCCCAGTGGCTAGCTTTGTCACATTTAAAGCAAACTCCATGTGGAGGTTCTTTGATGCCCTTCCTCTTCTTTGATGTAGATTGGTGCTGCCAAGAGCAGACATATCTCACTGTCACGAACAGTCTTATGTTACTAAAACATATTAAATGCCATATTCTGTACATCTCTGAAGTGTTTGAAGACCATGTATCTATCTAAAATATATCTCTTTTTAACCTTGAAAACATACCTAACATGACTACAAGTTTGGTTGTTACAGGTGGCTAACTACTAACCTGCATTTCTTAATTATTCTAAGAAGCTTGTAATAGTAACTTTCAAGGACTGGAATTTTACATATTTTTAAATGAGCTGCATAGTCATAATACCTTAAACAAGAGTAGAAACATATATACAATATGTTTTAACAAAATAACCTTAAAATTGTGTCAATATACAAAAATCCATACAATAGAAAGTATTTGACACTAGTAGTTGCTTTTTATTGGGTTCAGTTATCTATACTTCTATCCTATCATTCCTATATTCCCCCACCCCTTTTTTCCACTAGATCAGAGAGAAAGAAGGATCGAGGAAAGAAAAAGAAACAAACAAATCCCTTAATCCAACCTCCTTAATTTAGTTTCCTCCCTGACTCTGACCAATAATAATTTGCAACTAACCCCTCCAAACAACAGGAAACTTCTATATGCCACCAAACAGCCAAAAACCACCCACTCCAACTCTATGGAATGTGGACATTGTATTCTTAAAATTACTGCCTGTTGTCTGGGGGTGATGGCTGTTATGATTAATTACATGGGGGGGACCCTTGAGGGTATCCCACGTAGACAGGTAAACATGCTGGGCAGATGCAGCAGCGGGCTGGGCAGATGCACGCCATGTAGGCATGGTGGTGGCAATGACCCATGATACACAACCCAGACGCTGCATCCATGTGGAGAGTTTATTATAATAGAGAGACAAAGAGGCAGAAAGACAGAAAAAGGGAGACACAGAGGGGGGGTGAGGGAGAGAGGGGAGGTGCACACCTCATGGGAGAAAAAGCAGAAGGAGAGAGAGAAAGGGGCAGAGTTTTTCCTTAAGAAGAGGCTTCTAGCCGGGCGTTGGTGGCGCACGCCTTTAATCCCAGCACTCGGGAGGCAGAGCCAGGCGGATCTCTGTGAGTTCGAGGCCAGCCTGGGCTACCAAGTGAGCTCCAGGAAAGGCGCAAAGCTACACAGAGAAACCCTGTCTCGAAAAACCAAAAAAAAAAAAAAAAGAAGAAGAGGCTTCTACATCAGGATGCAGGGCAGCCCCAAGGGACAGGATCAGTACATTAACATTTCTCAATTTCGATTATTATAAAAAGAGGTGAGTTATGGGAGAAAGTGGGGGAACAAGGGTGCTGAATTCTTGAGACTAGTTCAAGCTGGCAAGGGGAGAAGTAGGGAGGGGGAAGCTGGGAGTCATACATGGCAGGAGGCGGGATTGAAGAAGCGTTGTTAGCTGTCATTGTGGAAATCTCTGTTGTGGAGATCTCAGGTGTCTGTTCCTTGAGGTTGATAGAAGAAAAAATAGATTGTTATCATTGGCCTTATGAGCCTTATGAGCTGTGCTAGCCATGAGTAGAATGATAACTGCCAGAAAAAAATGGAAGAGAGAAGTGTCCTGGTTGTACAGAGGAGGCAAGGGTGAGCAGGGTCCAGTTGCTGGCAGGTGCCTGCCTGAGCCTGGAGAGATGGTACCAGCAGTGAATTGAAGGATGACGGGTTCTTCAGGATTGTAGGAGCCGTCACATTTGTCAATTCTCTGGAGGTGGAGGTGCATCCCTCCCAGTTGGGGTCCTCAGTTGGGGGTTGGCATCCTCAGAGCTGGTGCCAACTGGTGCAGGGGCTGGTGTATCTGGAGATCCCTTTTGCCCAGGCAGGAGGAGGGAAACTGCAAAATATTCTTGAAAATGGATGAGGTCAAAATGGGCTCTGGAGACTGTTAATTTTTAATCAGACCAGATTTTTTTGATTCAGTAGCAGAACTTTTCCCAGGAATCTGTAGGTATCTGTAAGACAGCTGGAATAGATTTACATCATAGCAAAAGGGTTGAAAATCCATTGTGGTGGTATTGTGTTCCCCAAAATATTGTGTACCTTAATAAGCTTATCTGGGGTCAGAGAACAGAAAAGCCACTAGATACTTAGTTAGGCAGTGGTAGCACACGCCTTTAATCCTAGCATTCCAGAGGCAGAAATCCATGTGTTCAAGGATACAGCCAAGCATGGTGACTCACACCTTTAATCCCAGAAATCGAGCCTTTAATCCCAGGGAGTGGTGGTAGAAGGCAGAAAGATATATAAGGCGTGAGGACCAGAAACTAGAAGCATTTAGCTGGTTAAGCTTTCAGGCTTCTAGCAGCAGTTCAGCTAAGACCCATTCTGGATGAGGACTCAGAGGCCTCCAGTCTGAGGAAACAAGATCAGCTGAGGATCCAGCAAGGTGAGGTTAGCTGTGGCTTATTCTGTCTCTCTGACCTTCCAGTGTTCACCCCAATACCTGGCTCAGGTTTGATTTTATTAATAAGAACTTTTAAGATTCCTGCTACAATCCATAGAAATTTAAGGACTCTTAAAACTGTTTGTAGTCAATGTTGCATCAGTTCATCAAAGCTGCATTAATCAATATTAAAATTTTGAACCTCTGGCGTTATATTCGAAACCAGTATATCCTGTACCATGAAGTCTGTGAATGAGTCATAGCTGTCTGTGATTTTAATAGGAAACTTATTAATGAACTGTCAGTAATCTTGGGATTTGGGCTGTCAAACTGATACACCCTAGTCATCAAACATTGTCAGCTCTGAGAATAAATTTAAGGAGTGAGACAGTTTTCCAGCTACCTAGGGAGCAATTCCTAGTTTCTCTGTAGTCGCTGTGGGATAGAGGCCATAACGGTAGAATTTAATCAGCTGATAGTCCCAGATGATCTGACAGATTTTTCTGTGGAGTAGAAATTTGAGGAGGTCATCCTATCTGTCTTGATAGAGAGGACAATCGATCCCTGTTGCTCTTCTTTACTCATGGTCTAGACAGAATCTCAGCTCTTTGCTGTGTGGCCAGCCTTGCCACAAGCTTCCAAGTTCTTCTGTGGCCATCTATTTTCTTGGAGACGATACAGGATGCTGCCAGGAGCTGACATGCCTCTTTATCATAAACATATTTTTATATTAAATGCCATATTCTCAGATCTCTACGGGTGTTTGAGGACTGGTGGAACAAAACCTGTAAATGTATTTATAACTTTGAGAGCATATATATGACTTAAATCTGAATATACAAGTTTTCCAGTTAGTTACGACTTAGTGAGATTAGCAAGGATGGGGGGGGGCTGATCTTTGAGTATAGCCAGATTATAATCCTGAATGACTTATATAGAAATAATTCTTTCTTAAACTGTCTCCTGAGAAGGCAAAGAAGAGTGACAGGGAAAGATCCCAAAACCAAATGAGAACAGAGGAAAAGGGTTTATGAGTTAGGGTGCAACCCAACTCTGAGGAAAGGACCCTCTGAGTAAAGAAAAAGAACCTTCTTGGTGGACCAGAAGCTCCATCCTGAAGGATCTGTATAGAAATAAATAATTCCTTAAGATCATACAATATCTCCCTGCTCCCTGGTTCTGCATAAAGAAGGTCAAATGTCTTATCTTATTGCAGAACCATTTTAATTAATAAATATCAATGGGCATTAGATAGCCAATCAGTCCTTTATGCTCAGGGGTTTTCATTCCTAACCTAGCCCTTCAGCCTGTCCTGGGAACAGGGAGCGCAGGATGATGTATTCTCCATAGCTGCTTCAAGCTGAACCAGGGCGCAGATGGTCAGGACTCTAACCTGGCTGTAGGGAAGGGAAACAATTACATTTGGCTGGAAAAAACACACCCAAGATAAAGATGACAATGTGGGATGTGTTCCTGAATGTGGGAATGACAGAGAAGTGTCTTCCTATTTCTACAACCCTGGACTTTGAGTTAGGGTCAGGAAGGCTGCCAATGCCGTGAAAGCTCTCTTCCATCCCCAGAACCTCTGTGTTTCTCTATTTTATAGTAATACCTCAATATTCTTCAAGAGAGGACCACTGAAAGGCAAGGCAAGTCCAGTTCAAAGAACCTCATTGCTCAAGAGAGTCCGAAGGCAAACAGGATGGCACAGCCTGATGTGAACTGGTCAGAGAGAAACTTCACAAGTGTCAGAATCCAAAACAAAACAAAGTTCACATTTGTTTTTCTGCTTCACCAAAGTAGAGGAAAAAAAAAAAAAAAAAAAATGTCTGCTGCTGCCGAAGTGCAAAGAGGAAAATATCCCAGCAGTGAATGGCACCAACAAGTCTTGTGCATTCTTTTCTTTTCTCTCTACCTGGAGTCAGCTCACTCTGGGGGGCAGGCATGCCCAATATGAGTCTTTGCTCCTTCATGGTCACCATTTTATTATTGGGCTGGGGATCACAGCCTGTGGCTCAAGTCAAGTCCTGCTACCCATCCTCAATAAGTCAAATCAAAAGCCAAATTAATAGCAAAAAGCAGAAAAAGATTGTTCAGTGGGACAAAGGGATCCAGAGAATCCCTCAAGTCTACCATCCTCACCTGCTTTCTTGATTATAGCCGCTTTGACTTTGGTGGGAGGGAGTCTCAAAGCACTTTTAATTTGAATGTCTTTAAGTTGTTGAGTACTTTTTCAAATATTTATTGGCTATTGAGAATTGTCTACTTATTTCCCCAGCCCGTTTGTTGACTGGATGAGTTGGACTTGGAGTGTTTCGATTTTGCAGTTCTCTTTATGTCTCTGATATTAACTCCCTTTTCTTATTTACAGTTAGCTATAATGTTTTCCTGATCTGAAGACTGTTTCTTCACTCTGCAGACTGTTTATTTGCTGTGCTGGAGATTTTAATTTCATATAATCCCATTGCCAATATTTGTCATCATCCTGTGCTATTGGACTTTTTTCAGGAAATGTTTGCCTGTACCCATGTTTCCATCTTGGGGTCTTGATTGAAATCCTTTTCTCTGCCAGTTAAAGAATTAAAACTCAAGAAAAACTCAAGTGGAGAAGTCATATATGTGTATATTCTGTATTTTAGTAATGTAACAAATGACAGTTTGGCTTAGAGACAAAGAGATCAGACGAATGAAATATACATGTATTTAATCACTAAGTACTGGGATGAAAAAAATTCTACATGTAATATATAACCTATGCTACATGGATTTGTTAAATATCCTAAACCACTTAAATAACTAAAAACAGGCAGATTTATTTATAATTTTCAAGTGGAGAAATATTTTAACAGCATAAAAGCATGGTAAAAAACTTTAAAAGTTCAGTTAATTTACAATTATAAATTTTATACAATGCAATATTACTCAGCCATTACATTTTTAAATTATGAAATTCACAGGTAAATGGATAGAACTAGAAAAAAATATTATTCTGGGTGTGGTAGCCCAGACCTAGAAAGACAAATATGGTATATATTGACTTATTACATGGATGTTAGCTGTTAAAGTCTTCATTAAACAAGCTACAATCCATAGAACCACAGAGGTTAGCTACAGAGTAAGGGACTAGTGAGGAGGGATGGATCTCCTTAGGAAGGGGAAATAGAACAGTTATGAATGAATGAACAAGGTGGGGACTGGAATGGGAAGATCAAATGGGGGGAGGAAAAAGAGGGGTGAGGGAAGGAATATGAAGAGGAACTAGACACCAAGGGCCATCTGAGGAGTCAGATGGACTCCTAATACAGTAGAAGTGTCTTAAAATATATACATCTGTGAAGGTTATCTGAATGAAATCGCCAAACAATGGGGGAGACAGAATGTAACTGGACATCACCTGTCACCAAATGAATCCTCAAATGCCGGGAGTGGGTTACATCTAATTGAGTTGTTTGCCAGAGGGGTCCCACGTGAATGCCCACACAATCCAGACTATTTCCAAAGCTATCGCCTTATACAACCTCACAGTAAGGCCCTGTTGATGAAGACAACACCTCCACAACTCATTGAACATGGGGAAGTCAAGCTGGTGCCTGCCTAGAGCCTTCACCTCTGCTGACCAGTACTCATGCTAATAGAAGGTACTCGGCATGCTACCAGAGGAGAAAGGTAATCAGTAACTTAGCTACAAGCTCTTCAATTTAAAATGATAACCTGCCTGCAAGATTTGCTAGCACAATGGAGACACAAACTTGTGTGAGTAACCAATCAATGTATGATTGGATTTAAGGACTAATCAATGAGATGGAACCCATGCCTGACATTGCTTGAGTCGCCAAGAACCTGAGACTAGATAAGCCAGGGACCTAGAGTAAACCCAAATACTACCGTTCTCCTAAAGGAACATAGCAATGAAATGACTCCCTGGTGACATTCTGTTTTACTCGTAGATCAGTGACTTGCTCAGCCATCAGCAGAGAAGCTTCCTCTTGAAATAGAAAAGAACAAATACAGAAATCCACAGACAGGTAAAGTGCAGAGTGAGACTTGAAATACTCAGTCCTAAATGGGATGTCTCCATCACATAACCTTCCCCCTTGGCTCAGGGAACCCCAAAAAAGGGGAGGAGGAAAGAGAGTAAGAGTCAGAGGGGATGGAGGGCATGAAGGAAACAAGGCCCTGTAAGCACGGGAGTGTTGACACACATGTGAACTCACAGAGACTGGCAGCATGCCACTGCTCAGTGGTGCTGCGCTGTGCGTCAGAAGACAGAGTGGGTGAACTATTGTGTAATGAGTTCCGTATACATGTTCATGAAGTGGGACATCAGTCTAAGGAGAGATGTTCATAACAGTGCTATAATCAGGAGCTCTATTCCAGGAAAGGGGGGGTGAAAAGCTACAGTTGTGGATGGACAATATCACCTAGAAAACTGAATTTACTGTTCTATAAGCAGTTACCTAGAATATTAAATGTGTGCTGTAAAAGTCTGAATAGAAGCTGTGTAAGCTTTAATGTCCGTGAACTTGAACTAATCATGTACAATTATGTGTATGGGAATGGAATAGTGTTCATGACTTGTATCGATATCATTATATGGATGTATATTTACTAATTAAATCATTGCTTTTTGGGGGGGGTTGTTTTGGTTTTTTTGTTTGTTTGTTTTTTTGTTTTTGAGACAGGGTTACTCTGTGTAGTTTTGGAGCCTGTTCTGGATCTCGCACTGTAGACCAGGCTGGCCTCAAATTCACAGAGATCCACCTGGCTCTGTCTCCCCAGTGCTGGGATTAAAGGTGTGGGCCACCACTGCCTGGCTTAAGTCATCACTTTCCAAAAAAAAAAAAAAAAGAAAAGAAAAGAAAGAAAGAAAAAGAAAATAAATTTGTACTATGGTTTAATTCAAAGAATAAAGGAATCAAGACCAGAGCAAATTAAAGAAATTATATAATCTTTAAAACCTTGATCAATGTAGTAGTTTGAATGAAGTTGTCCCCATAAGCTCATAAGGGACTGGCACTATTGAGACATGTGGTCTTGTTGGAGGAAGTATGGCCTTGTTGGAGGAAGTGTGTCACTGGGCTGGGCTTTGAGGTCTCAGACTCAATCCAGGCCTAGTGTGTCTCTCTCTTCCTGCTGCCTGAGGATCTGGATGTAGAACTCTCAGCTCCTTCTCCAACATCATGTCTGCCTGCATGCTGCCATGCTTCCCACCATGATGATAATGGAATTAACCTCTGAAAAAGCCCCAATTAAATGTTTTCCTTTATAAGTGTTGCTTTGGCCAGGGATGGTGGTGGCACACGCCTTTAATCCCAGCACTTGGGAGGCAGAGGCAGGTGGATCTCTGTGAGTTTGAGGCCAGCCTGGTCTATAGAGCAAGTTCCAGGATAGGCTCCAAAGCTACACAAAGAAATCCTGTCTCAAAAAAAGAAAGAAAGAAAGAAAGAAAGAAAGAAAGGAAGGAAGGAAGGAAGGAAGGAAGGAAGGAAGGAAGGAAGGAAGAAAGGAAGGAAAGAAAGGAAAGAAAGGAAACGAAAAGAAAGGAAACGAAAAGAAAGGAAACGAAAAGAAAGGAAACGAAAAGAAAGGAAGGAAAAGAAAGGAAAGGAAAAGAAAAAAATTAACAAAGAGTTGTTATGGTCAGCAATAAAAACCCTAATTAGGATAGTTAATTTAGATGTGTGTAATTCTGATTCACATAATTGTAGGTGATTTTCTGTTGCCTTGGAAAGTTCTTCATTCATATACTAGATAAAGTGAGTAGAAAAATTTTAATTTTTTCTATAAAACTTGTCCAATTATTCAACATAGAACTCTACTGTTTTGCTTTCAGTTGTTAATCATGTTATGCCAAACTGCTCACTGCCAACAAAAGCAAAAAGAGACAATGTTATTTACAAGTGAGTTTTTCCTCAAATAAGCTCTATGTTGTTGAAAGCCTTCATTTCACTAGTTCTCTGGCATATTAAGAGCTTTTGAGCTGGGTGTAGTGACCAGAGGCAGAGGGGCAGAGGGACAGTGGGACAGAGAGATAACAAACACCAGGATGCTCACCGTCAGGACAGCAACAGTCTGGCTGGTCCCCCATGTGACTGATCCAGCACAGAGCAGCACATCCCCACAAGAGTGGTACATCAATCAAACACTGAAAGGTGGTACAGATGCTGGCCTCCTAATTCATCTCTTTGCATTTCATGTTTGCTCCCAATGAGCTACTGTTAAATGTTTATGCTCTTAATTTATTTTTATTTTTTCTATTTTTCTTTTATTGAAAGTGGACGTCCCTTCCCCGACTCTTCTGAAATCTTCCGCACCTCCCCTCCCCTATCCTCATCCACACTATTTCTGTCTCTCCTTAGAAATCAAACATGATTCTACCAAACAGTAATAAAGCAAAAAAGAGTAAGATGAAACACAAACAAACAAATCAGAATGAGACAAAACAAACAGAAGAAAAAGAGAGAAAGAAAAATCACAAGAAACACGTATAGACTCAGAAGCACACCGGTTCAAGGCACAGACAGGAATCCCATGAACACACAAGGCTGGAAGCCATAATACGTACACAAAGGACTTGTAAGGTTAAGAAGAAAAGAAAAGGAACAAAAGAAAAAAAATGGCAAACATTATGACCCACAGAACCTCCAAAGATAATATTGAATACGTTTTGCTTCGGGCATTTACTGATGGGCATAGTGCCTTCCGTTAGGAGTGCTTTGAATCCCCAGTGAGACTATTGCAGAAGACTAAGCTTTCATTTGTGAGTGACTGGAGATACCTTCTGGGTTAGAGACGGGGCTTGTGCCGAGTAGAAACTGTTTTCATGTATTGGGCGCTGACGCAAAGGAAAAGGGATGCCTCAGAGTGGAGCCTGAGAGGGTCTGTAGGAAGGAGGAGAGCTGGGTCTGCTGCTAGGGTTGGTTGAGTACCCAGGGAAAGGGGGAGAGTGAGAGCACAGGCTCCTGCAAGCAGCCTGCTCCAGGTCTTATTGGGACCAGAGGAGTAATAGAGGACAGGAAGGAGAGTGGAGATGGCCTACCTGCGGCCCAGGCTGGTGAGGACGCTGGGTTGCCAGGCAGAGAGTGTTTCTCGGTATTAGCAGTTCATACAAAGGAAAGGATACCGGCTAGGGATGGGGCCACTGAGGAGATCCACAGGAAGGGAGAAAGCTGAGTCTCCACAGAATGGAGACAGACCCCTGCAAGTAGTCCAAAACAGGGCTGGGGATGAGATCGGGGAGATTGCAAGGTTAAGACAGGAAGGGAGTGAAGATTGTCTACCTGCTTCCCAGGCCTGCGTGGCCACCAGGTTTCTAGGTGGAGAACGTCTTCAGGTACCGGTGCCTGACACAAAGGAATGGGACGAGGGAAGAAAGCCGAGTCTGCAGCAGCTTTGATGGAGTCCCCAGGGAATGAGGGTAGAGGAGGAGGACAGGGCCCTGCAAAGTCTGCTCCAGAGAACAACCTTTGAGAATCAGTTCTTTCCTTGAGCATGTGGATGCCAAAGACGGGACTTGGGTTGTCAGCCCTGGTGGCGAGTGCCTTTACCCACTGAAGTCTCCTGGCCTTACTCTACCTTTACTTTATCTGGTTCGTTTATTGTAAAAGTGCCTTTTGCAGCCGTGGAAGGTCCCGAGAGATTGTGAACTGAGTATATTAACTCAATTTCCAAGGTTTTCTTCCTCAATGATGCCCTTCCATGCTGTTTGCTTCTATTTTCAAATGTCCACATCATCAGGCTTTTTGTTTTCTACAGTAACCAGTGTGTGTGTGTGTGTGTGTGTGTGTCCTATTCTAAAATGTTCTTTTAGCTATTCACCATTCTCTAGTCTCCTGTTACCTACACAAGCCCCTCTTAAATAATGATTCTCAGGTTCCCATAAATTATATAATTTGATCCCTCAAGAGATTTATAGTCTGTTTAATGTGTAACTCTTCCTTGATAAGGGAATAGGACATAATGCAAGGGCAGCTGAGGCTTCTAAGCATTGAGACTGCCCTTAAGTTGCAAGCTTGCAAACTAAGGCAATGTTTGTAAAATAGCCCATGTTGTAAGAACAGATTAGTTCAAAATGTAGAAACCAATGGGAGTAAACTACTTGGGGTCATGAATAGTTCAGCCAAGAATTTCTCATTTTGTAATATGGATTGTCTTTGAACGGGGCGTTTTAAGGGTCATTTAAGATACTTGGATCTTACCTTTATGAAAAGAGACAAATAGAGAAAGAGATAAAGAATGCAACTAGAACTTGATATAAACAACCCACATATGATAATGGATAAAGAAGGCAAACAAATTCATTCTTCCACTCATGAAACTTTTACTAAAGTTTGAAATCTTATAAAGATAAGGAGGTTTAGGACCATCTAATAGATGTCATACATAAAGATTCAGAGTCATTATGAACATACTTAATAAAAATTTTAATTTAGTGTTATGTATGTGTATGGTGTGTGTGTGTGTGTGTGTGTGTGTGTGTGTGTGTGTATGTGTGTAGGTGTACATGATACTGTACAACAGGGCCCCAGACTTTAGTAGGACCCGAGACCTTAGCACAATTGACTCCATGATGGAAGTACCATTCAGGCCATAAAACTCAGCACGTAGACAGTACCACCTGCCAAAATGAAAACAAAGACCTAACCCATCAAAGTCCATAGTTCTAGGAAAGTCTCTAAATATACTAACCTTACATCTTGACTTCTGTAGTTCTGCTTCTGCATAACTGTCCTTGGTAACTGAAGTGCGTCAACCCAGGACTTGGTTTTTGTGCTTAAAGGCTCATCCTGAGAAAGGCGCAGTACTACAGTGGGATCCCAAACACCCAGCATCGTCGCCGGCCAGCTGAAAAAGATTGTCTGTTGTCTTAAACCCATGTCCGAGCAGTCTTCTCTGGTGAATACCCCACCACAATTGTGTGATATAGAGGTCAGAGGACAACTCTGTAGAACCGGTTCTCTCCTTCTAACACAGATTCCAGGAATCAAACTCCCATCACCAGGCCTAAGACCTCAAGTACCTTTACCTACATCTCATGGCCCTGTGTGTTGCGGATGGTCACAGAGATCAGCAGAGGGTTTCGTTCCCCTGGATCTGTAGTCACAGGCAGTTGTGAACTGCCCTATGTGGATGCTCAGAACTGAACTCCGGCCCTCTAGAAGAGCAGCGACTGCTTTCAACTGCTGAGCCATCTCTCCAGCCTGAGGAAGTTTTCAGGGTACTTCAAAGCCATCAAACAATCAGGTCCATCAATATTTTCACCTATGCATCCATGTTGGGTTGTTTTTAGGAAGATTTGACTAACAACACTAGACATATGTGTTTGCTTCACTGACCTTTACAGGTATTTCAGGGTTGTTTTTTTTTTTAAGTTTTAAATGTTTTATTTTTCCGGAAAATTAAAGTTTCATTTACACAGATATTAATTTATTTCTTTTCACTTATACTGAATATTCAATGATTTTATAAAATAACTTACCTATGACTTGACACATTTTACTTATTTGAGCAATGTTCCCAGCCACAGACAATGTGCATTTGTTTTGTATTTCCATGGTGCAGATCAAACCCCAGGCCCCTTCCATGCAGATCAAGTGTTGTACCACTGAGCCACAACCCTAGTTCCCAACACACAATTCTTCTGACTTCATGGGCATTCCCAAGCAAACTATTGGATCTGTTCCCAGCCTAGGTATACGCTCTATGGAGTCCATGCTGGTGGGAGGCTGGAGAGCATCAGGAAGCCACCGTCCCAGCTGGCCAGTGAGCTGGAGGGGAAAACATCAGGACAGTATTCCCTGCAGCTGAGTCAGGTGACTCAGTCACATAGGTGTACCACGTTCGTCATCTGCTATGATACTTTACATTTGCTCTGAGTTCATTAGGCCTCAGCCATGTCAGAGGTTGAGACGTCTGCACTTGCTTTCAGTTATATTCCGGTTTTTTTTTTTTTATGTTCTTTCCCATACAGTATGAGCTGACCCTCCCAAAGCAGACGAGAGTGACATGAATCCTGCTTTGTTACCTTTAGCCTTATTTATTGAAGACAGGCTCTCCCATCTAACCTGGAGCTCACTGGTTTTTCTCTTTCAGCTAGGCTGGTGGCCAGCAAGCCCCCGTAACTCTCCTGTCTCTCTTCCTCATAGCACTGGAATTAACAAGCCCAGCCATGGGTAGTCAGAAATTTCTCCGTCCCACCTAGCCCCACAGTCTGGACGAGTCTCTCCCACCCAAGCTCTCGAAGCCACTTAGAAAATAATCACTCAGAGGCTTATATTAATTACAAACTGTATGGTCTATGACTCCAGCTTATTTTGGCTAGCTCTTGCAACTTAAAAGAACCCATTTCTATAAATCTATATGTTGCCATGTAGCCGTGGCATTACCAGTCTGCTGACATCTTGCTGCTCCTTTGGCGGAGGGCTGGCGTCTCTCCTCACTCCGCCCTTCCTCTCTCTGTATCTCTGCTTGGATTTCCTGCTGGGCTGTAAGCTTTCTTGCCATAGGCCAAAAGAACTTTATTTATTATCCAATGGGAGCCACCCATATTCACAGCATACAGAAAGACATCCCACAGCAGCCATGCCTTGTCATTGTTTTGTTTTGTTTTGTTTTACATAATGCTGAGTACCCCAAACTTAAACCCTTATGCTTGTGCAGAAAGTGCCATTACCCACTGAGTCATCCCCTAACCCTGTGACACATTCCTTGGTAGATGGGGAAAGAAATGTCCTCCTGCGTGTATTAAAGCATTAGAACAAAAAGTGCTGCCATCAATATGGAGTGGCAGGAGGGTAAAGAGAGGAAGGGGTAGAAATGAGAGCCAGTCTAGATGTTCCTCAGTGTATGAGAGGACTGGGTCCCAGTGGCCTGCACCTACTCTCAAATGTCCTAGGCTGACAGTGCATCTGACACACCCACCTTCCTGGACAGCAGAGCTCAGTGACACAGTGCACTGTGCAGTTTTCTGTGACTACGTTTTATTCTGGGACTCAAAAGAATTGCATGTTGGGACTTAGAAACATAGCTCCGTGGGACAGCACGTGCCTCACACGCACGAGGCTGGGTTTGGCTCACTAACCCTGCAACACGCATCAAGGTGCAGAGAAGAGGAGACTGCAGAGTGCCCAGCCCTAAGTGGAGAGTGTGTACTGCATACCCTCCTCCAAAGGCTCAGGGATCATTGTAGAAGAGGGGCAGAGAGTGTGTCAGAGCCAGAGGCAGTGGATGACAACAGGAAATGGTGTCTTCTGGAAACAGCAGTGCATGCAGCTGTGCATACGCTCACACTGGTTGTGACACCACACCCAAGACCTATACAACCCGAAAGCAGATTGAATCCAAACATGGAGGCATTGGGCAGGAAGCTCCATTTTTCACCGTGGAGCTATTTGCAACTGTAAGCGGCTGGGAGAGGAAGGGTCAGTTTTCTTTAAAAGTATAGGCCCTGGTAAATCAATTATACTCCAATGGAAGACCACACACCCAAGAATATTTGGGCAGTATACATTGGCCTTGATTGGTAAAAGAAATAAAAAGAACAAAAAACCACAAAGTTGGGTGGGAGGGGAATGGGAAGAATTGGGGAAGGGTGGATGAAGATGGTCAAAACATATTTTACAAAATTCTCCAAAAGAATAATAAAAGTTCAGTAAAATTGGAAAGAGGAATAAATTGCATTTGAGCCATGGTAAATTTGGGACCATTGTGCATATGAGTAAATGTGTTGTTTCAAATCACAGGGCCATTAATCATAAACTTGTTGCGTGGTCAGTGTGGGTGCAAATTGATTAATTCACATATCTGTCATCAATGAAACTAATATTCTGACAAATGAAATATCCAAAATTGAATAAAATACCCACAAGGGTTACAGACATCATCACATAGTGTTTTATAATATTCCTGTAATAGAATTTTCTAAGCAAGACAATTAAATTGGATATCTTAGATTAAAACATTGATATGATGATCTAATTTCTGTGAAATATTTTAAGTGGCCATGATTGTGGCCAAAATAGAAAGTTTAGTGTATATCTTAATACTCTATTCAGATTTCTTTTGCACTGATACTTATTTATGATTTCAGTCCTTTGTTCTATTGGGTTGTTTATTTTTTTTAACTAATTTAAAGAAATCATGTACAATGAATCAGACTCATTGATAATTATGCTCTTATTGGATTAGATAAATCCTTTTTTGTTTTTTGAGACAAGGTCTCACTATGTAGCCTTAACTGACTAGGAACTTGTTATGTAGGCCAGGCTGGCCTGGAACTCATGAAGATTCACCTGCCTCTGCCTCTTAAGTGATGGCATTAAAGGTACACACTGTCATGCTTGGTGTGCTAAATTTTCTTATCTTTACATGCTTTCAAAGTTCAATCAAAGTCATTTGAGTGGAAAAGTAATTTTATTCATACTTTCCCCATCATTGCATCAACAATTGCTCGTATTTCCTTCCAACTGCACAACCCTCCGTGTGTGTGTGTGTGTGTGTGTGTGTGTGTGTGTGTGTGTGTGTGGTTTTTCTGTTTCCTTCCATACCTATAAGA
Source organism: Peromyscus attwateri (assembly GCA_902168425.1). NCBI lineage: Eukaryota > Metazoa > Chordata > Mammalia > Rodentia > Cricetidae > Peromyscus > Peromyscus attwateri. Next base: position 43,300 of record CABHPP010144126.1, read on the forward strand.
TCCAATTACCTCATAGGAGCCTGAAAACATTCAGCTTCGTGACAATTAGTGTCCCACAGTCAGAAATGCTTAGCTAGGCTGTTCCTTTGAGTGAGTCATCTACTACACTGATTTCCACATTTTGCACTGCAGTGCCCTCACAAAATGGATTGTTTTGCAAACATCACTTCAGTTTGCAACACTGAGCACACAGGAACAGCTTTGATGTTTAGAAGATTAAATTACCCTCCAATGATGCCCTGTTCCCTTCCCAGGGAAAATTTGTACATTAAGCAGATTAAAAATCTCTCCTGGGGTCAAATTCTGTGTTTTGTGGGAACCCGAGAATCATCATTACCTAAGAGCAGCTTATGTGAGAAATAGAAGACTGAAGAATGGATTAAGACATGAGAGAAGAGAGCTGGACAGAACGGGGCCAAAAGCCTGTTATTGTAGAAAACAAAGGACAGGTTATATCTAGTAATAAGAAAACAAACAGGATTGGAAAACCATTGCTAAAAAAAGGACACTTTGAGCATTTGAAAATGAATTTATTCACTCAGCAAGGTTAAACAGCCACTGAGCCCTCTATAGCTACAAACTGCTTTTGTAATGGAAGAGGGGCTCGATAGCACAGGAGCATGGGATAGTGGAGACAAAACCTTGAGGAATGGAACCAGCCCCAGAACTCGAGACAGGCTTGAACAGGATTACTTTTGATCTGAGCAGGTCATCAAAGATCATCTTGGCTCCCTTTTCAAATACATCTTATGGTTGTTCAGTCAATAACTGAGTAAATATGAACCTTGTTTTCCTGTGGTTCTTTCTAG